>CM037996.1:16362173-16542421 GCA_021234005.1 Nephelium lappaceum | reverse complement strand
CGCTCATGCTTTCTCTTTCACTCTTCATTAGCCACCGTGTCCTTTTCTCTCTCTTTCACTCTCTTCTTCTTCTTCATCAGCCACTGTCTCCTTTCCTTTTCTTATTTTTCTTTTTCTTCTTCTTCGATCTTGGATGAACCTAAATGTTCGCACTTGAAGCTCGCCGAGATGGACGAAGTAGGAGACCTTCAAACCAGATGCCTAGTCGCTCACCAAATTCGCAGGCTGAGTGGTGTGCGATGCAAATCAGATTGTGCAGGCACTGTTTCCGACGCGATTCGTGGAGAGATGAAGAGGAAGGAACAGAGCTGTGTGTCATTGCGTCGAGTGGTGCAGCGGTACAGAGGTGGAGATCAGATCTTACAAGCACTGTTTCCGATGCGATTCGTGCAGGAGACGGAGAAGACGGTGAGGAACAACTGGTTGTAAATCGTCATCGTGAAGCGTGTGACAATGGATCTGTGGGCATTATTCTTGAGTTTTTTTTGTGCATTTGAAATCTGGGTTTTTTTTGTTGTTGTTGATGTGTTATTTGATCCATTTCTTTATGTGTTGTTGATGATGATAATGATATGTTTGATGTTGAAGTTGAACTGGAGATTGAATTGAAAAATATTGGTGTTGAAGACACTTGGTGGAGATCCAATCCATATTAGATCTCCATTGTCCATGGTAATTGATGGACGGTGGAGATCCAGTCTGAGATTGGATCTCCATAATTTTTTTTTTCAAACTCTCCACCGTCCTTTTAAAATGGATGGTAGAGATTTGATGAATTTTTTTTATTTAAATTTCATTTAAATTTAATTTATTTAGTTTTTATTTTGTCAAATTTATTTAATTTTTTATTTTTTTCAAATTAATTAATTATTATTTAATGTTTTTTAATTTTGGTTATCAAAGGATAGATTGGTAATTGATTAATTGTTTGTTTGTTTTTTTTTAATATTATAAGGGTATTTTGGCCTTTTAGTATTTTTTACAAAACCACTAATAATTCGGATGAAAACCGTTTTTAGGTTATGGTAGGGGGTTTTTGACTAATATTTTCAAAATATGGGGTAAATTGATGTTATTTTTGTTTTCAGGGACCTTTTGGATTTCTGCCAAAAAATAAAAAGAATAATAATAATAAACAAATGAATATAATGTTTTCTGGGAGAAAGATGATAATTTTTTTTTTGAGAAATGATAATTTATTCATTGGTGTCAATAATAAAACAATAAAAATGACGAAAGCAATGACATACCATGTTTGAAAAAGTCCACTTAGAAAAACCGGAAGACCTAGAAGCTACCACGAACAGGAGACATACACCGGCAGGAGACATACACCTCTTTTATCTATAAATGCGAACCACTGTCGCCTAATCACTCTCGTCATAGGGGAAGCAAGCGATAATGGCGGAAGAGGTGGTTCTTTTGGATTTCTGGCCCAGCATGTTTGGACTGCGAGTGAGGATTGCTTTGGCTGAGAAGGGGATCAACTACGAGTACAAAGAAGAGGACTTGAGGAACAAGAGCCCTCTTCTTCTTCAGATGAACCCCGTTCACAAGAAGATCCCGGTTTCATTCACAACGGCAAGCCCATCTGTGAGTCCTCCATCATCGTCCAGTACATGATGACGTCTGGCATCACAAGGCTCCCTTGCTTCCTTCTGATCCTTACCAGAGAGCCCAAGCAGGTTCTGGGTCGATTTCATTGACAAGAAGGTCTGTTTGCTTGAAATGTCATTTTTTATTTTATTTTCTTTGGAACCCCTTTTCTCATATATTGTGTGCTGTATGGGATTTCGTTTGGATTCATGAAAGTACACTTATTTTCGTATTTTATCATCATTGCTTGGTCAAAAATGGATGGCGCTTTTTGTAATTACAACATAAGAGTATATTTTCGTTTTTCCTTTTTAATTAAGAAAATCAATTGAAGTATTTTTTAATTTTTTGTTACAATTAATTGGGGTTTAGGGTGGATTACATGATTTGGTGTGAGAGTCATATCACTGTGTCAATCTTATCCTGTCCATTTAAGTCAATTTTTATAATTGGGTAAGAGCTTCCAAAAGTTATAAGGGATAATCTACTTTGTTAGATATATCATATATTACAAGGAATCAAGAGTTGGATAGCAACAGCTCCCATAACACTAAATTTTGAGTGATTTGAAATTTATTTGTCTTGTAACATGTCTAGGTGGGTTTGGGATATAAAGTTGTTGAAAGCTTTTCTAAAAAACTCTCTTGATTGCTTGGACACCATAACTTAAATCGACACCAGTTATACTGTGCATCCCACCTCCATTAATAAGGAAGGTGGGATTTTTTCTCATGTATATAGGTTGTTTTCCACCCAAGAGTCAGTGGCTCCCAGCCGCTTGTGTGGGTCGTGCCACCAGCGTTCTATCGGCTTAGTCCTGATTACCTTCTGGGCTAGTCCTAGTAACTAAAAGAAAAAATAATAAGTGAAGTGAAAAAGCCATTTGTCATCCAAGTTCAGATTCTCTAGACTGTTATACTAACTGAAAAATATTGCAGCTTTATGATGCGGGGAGGAGGACATGGTCAACAAAGGGAGAAGAGCAAGAGGGTTGCAAAGAAAGATTTCATTGAAATTATGAAGACGTTGGAAGAGCAGCTCGGGGACAAGCCTTTCTTTGGGGGGGAAACTTTAGGGTTGGTGGATGTGAGTCTGATCGCTTTCTCCTGCTGGTTTATTCCTACGAAACATTAGGCAATTTCAGCCTTGAAGCTGAATGCCCCAAAATCACTGCTTGGGCTAAGAGATGTATGCAGAAGGAAAGCGTTTCCAAATCTCTTCAGATGAGAAGAAAGTGTTTGGATTTGTTCAAGAATTGAGGAAGATGTTTGGGTGGATTAAAGGGCAAACAGGTACCATCGTGCTTATTTGCTTTTGGACATGACATGGAGGTTGTTCTTTTTGTGTTTCACCTAGTATTTTATTCAGGGGTAGAAGTCTTAAACCAAGGCAAATAAGTATTGTTGTGCTTATTTGCTTTTGGACATGACACGGATGTTCTTGTGAGTTTCTCTTAGTGTTTATTTAATGGTGTGTTTGATTTGGCTTGTTTTGTGTTTGCACTTCTCCATGTTGTATGTACTTTCTGAATAAAAGACAATTCGGTTTGTAAATTGTATCTATCTTCTATAGGTTTTCAATTTTCATTCATGTGTTTGATTGAACTAAGGTCATATACAGGTTTGTTTAAATAACAATAAATATATAGTCTAAACACAGTATGTAACAATATTTGTATAGAACAGGAGTAGAACAAACAACAAATGCGCTGACAGGATTGGATGTGATAGGGGTTTCTATGTGTTTTCAGGACCTTTGGTCAGATTCAACTATCAATATTTTTGTAGTCGCCCTTTTGATTGAATGAATGATTGTGTAATGAAAAGCTAAAAACAAATCAACGTATTGGTTGTGTTTTGTTTTATACATTTGATTGAAAGAAAATATGTTAAATCCAAGGCTTACAAGCGCATTTTGCTTCTTAAAGATGGTGGAGGTCTTTGTAATTTGCCAAAAAAAAATTGATGGCTGCTCTTTTCCAAGTTTCAACCAAGCGAAGAATTCAAATGAGAAGTGCGGAGGATCATTTGAATTTGAGGGATGATATACAACGAGAGAAGTGAGTTCCTTATATAGAATTGAAAAGTTAAAATATGTTTATAAATACTTAATTGTTATAAATAAGGCCTAAAAGTGATGAATTTATAATACTAGTCACAGTAACCGAGAAAGAGGGAAAATAAGCGAGTAATAGTAAATATAATTCAATTGATGTGTTTTCTCATGGTTACAATATAAGCCTTTATAGGCAAATTGAGAGAATATTTTCTATAATAAAATAACAATAACATTAGTTATTTACATAATGGAATAACAACAAATAAGGTAAAGAATATTATTAAAAAGTAAGTGGTGTTAAGTACATATATTCATAACACTCCCCTTAGACATACACTATTTGATAATACTTTTCGAGGTTCTTGGACGTGCCCAAATATTGCCTTATTAAAAATCTTATCAATAAAACCCAATGGGATAAAACCTAGTCACAAGGGTAAATAGAGTGCAAGATGTAAAACTCCAAAAAGAGATGATATATTCCTCTTGATGAAACTTCTACGATGACACTATTTAAATTTTGCTAGTAAAAACCCAATTGGATGAAAACTAAGCAAAAAATATTTCATAATCTACTAGATCAAAAATACAATAATCTTCTAAATGCAATATTATTTGAACATGCTTAAAGAGACTACCTCATTAAAAACTTTTTAGGAAACCCAATGGGACAAAACCTGATCAAAAGAAAAAAAAGTGCAGTGTACATATGTCTACATTGACTTAATATACTCCCCCCAAAAGATATATAACTATTACTCTTGTAGTTCTTCGAAGATATTGAAAAATATCTTTGATTCCATTCCATTGCCTTCTAGTTGATGGACTAATATTCCCTCTAACTTGTGTTCAATCTTCAGGCCAAAACAATATCTCGTTTTCTCAAAATCTTACATCTTAAATTATCTTTTCAAATATTCAACAGTTTTGAAGAGCTCTTTAGGAGTTCCAATTAAATTTATGTCATCGACATATATTTCTACAATTGCAAATCTGTATTTTAATTTCTTTATGAATGCACAAGGATATATAGGATCATTAATATATCATTCCTTTATGAGGTATTCACTAAGACGAATATATCACATTCATCCGAATTGCTCTAAGCCATATAAAGACCATTGTAACTTTATTGAATACAAGTTACAAGAATTTGAATTATATGCTTTTGACATTTTAAATCCTTCAAGGATTTTCATGTATATACTAATGACCCATCTATATATGTCGTTACCACATCCATAAGGCACATTTCAAGTCTTTTGGAGACTGTCAAACAAATTAAAAATCGAAATGTAATCGTATCCACTATAGGTGAATATGTTTCATCTCATTATGTTTTCAAACAAATATCCATTTATATCCAACTGGTTTGAGGTCTTCAAGTGTTTGGATTATTGATCCAAATACATCACGTTTGGTTGATGAAGTCAATTTTGCTTAAATTGCTTTATTCCATTTAGGCCAATTATGCTTTTTTCAACACTCATTGATACTATGTGGTTCATGATCATCATATATAATCTCAATAACTAATGCATATACAAATAAATTGTCAATGATTACTTTGTCATGACTCCACAATTCTCCAAGAAACTTTTGTATTTCCAAGATTTTGTATCTCTTTAGGAGATTGTATTGCTTCTAGGGTGCTAGTCTCTATAGAGGCCGTTAATTCTTATTATATGAAATTAACTGTGAAATAATTTATTTTCACATTATCAATATTGGATTTCTATAGTAAACCCTTAAGATACAATTATATCTCACTATCTTAATTTTCATATGAGTAATTATTTTGATCAAAACATATGATATCTTTAAGCGTGCATATGACAATTTTAATAAGACTACATAAGTATAGCTCTATTTTTGTTTTGATCAACAATTTTCATAATTTATGATTCAATATCTCCATCATTATTTTATAATATGCAAAGCAATAAAATATGAGATCTTAATTTTCTTTAAGTTTTCAGTAAATATGACTATTGTAAACTTTTACATATTCTTTGTACAAACTATAATATTTATAGATAGGTATATGAACTTTTCCATATGTAATTAAGATCGCCTTTATGAGTTTCATAGGAGAGATTACATAAAAGAATTTTATTTCTGCAAAAATATTTAACTCTTCAGGAGTCATTATTTATGTGATGAGGATTATATATAGCTTGAGCATAATCTTTAGAATGATTATGATATTTTATTGTTTACTTTATGGAATAATAATGTTGGCTAATTTCTAGGCGCGTGTTGAGTTCACAAGACACATATGAGAAACTCGTGTAAGTATACATGGTCCATAAGTAATACAATGATAAATAAAATATCGTTCCCACGAGGATTGGGGTAACTTGTCAAGTACTAAACTATTTCAAAACTAACCAATTCAAACTACTGAAAATGAGAAATGAACTTATGAACACTAAAACTAAAATTAACAACTAAAAATAAAGAACTAAACTAATGAGGTAGGATAGCAATTTCACCTTACTAATTCACCCAACCTAATCATCCATCATTTTCACTCTATCTTCATCTAATTCTCAATCGAGTAATGTTTAATTTATCTACACGCCTCTTCCGATAGCCTAGTGGATATGCTTAAGCTCACCTAACCCACTGTATTCCTATGTGGATCAAGTAAGTCGAGTTCATTAAGTTTAGATTACTTAATGATAATTGCACAAGCAATACAAGTATATTCCTATCTTATGCTCCTCATGTCACTCTAATTAGAGTCTAAACATATATATCCATTTTCTAAGTTCAATATGATTACTAATTCTCCTAATTAGTGATCAATTAACTTCAAAGCATTATGTACAATTAGAGTAAAAGATTATAATGGAGAAATCAAGCTTTAAAGATAAATGATAAGTCAAGCTACATAGTTTGGTTACATTACAACCTTAGAAAACAAATTAATTCATAGATACAAAGGGAAAACCAACCCTACAATGCATATTCATTAACATTTTCATAATAAACATCAAAAGAGAGATTAAGAGAATCTTATGGGAGTTGAAGAGAAGCTTCCTTTTTTTCAAAAGTGGCATCCCTTCTCCTTTAAAGTTGAATCTTCCTCTCTTACTTTTCTCCTTATTAAATGATGTAAAGTGTGGGTGAATCCTCCCTTTAAGCTTAGAAATGGGAAACTTGAATCTTTGGAGTCCTAGGAGTTGCTCCCCATCCAAAAGCTTTTTAATTTCGTGGTTCAAGGCCCCTTTTATATGCTACGAAAGTTAGGACACAAAAATTATGGTGAAAGGTCGAATATACCATTGTTGGAAGTGTCTTGCACAATCTTGGTAGTGTGGTGCTCCTTGGTGCGCTTCTTGGTGTGTACATGCTTGGTGACAGACGCACTTGTTAGCACGTAGGTTGGTGAGTAAGCGCTCCGATGTGTGTGTCAACTCTGACCTTTACTCACTAAAATGGTCATATATTTCTCTACAGACCTCCAATTGATGAACCGTTAGTTGTTATGAAAACTAGATATTCATAACTTTAATTTGATAAGTTGTAGCTCATATAACTGAAGTTGATATCTCCGCACAAGCTCTTACAAGTCAACCTATCCATCAAACCCGAAAATCCAGGATTATACCACTTTTTTAACAAAATCTAAACCTAACACTTCTTTGACTTGATTTCACATCAGATATTTTTAATTAAACATTCACGCCATTTCGAAACTTATTCCCTAAAAAACTCTAAAAACACGTAAAAAAACATTTGAGAACAACGATAAAGATATGAATTTGAAGGCCTAAATATTTACTAAAAATGCCATGATCAAATAACTTTACAACAAAATTTATTTTGCACACTCCTATGTATAATGAATGATTTATTTATTGTCATTTATGTAATTATTCTTAAGGAACAATCACTTGAGTTAATATATTGGTAATGAATATAAAATCATTCAGATATGCACATTTCAAGTAAACAATCTTTTGAACTTCAGGTTTATATAACTTATACAATAATTATCATAATGACTTTATGCATGCCAATTGTAGTTTTAAGTCGTTAAGTTTTCTAATTTTATCTTAGGAAGACACAAATGATTTACCCTGTCTTTCACATAACTTCTCTCCTAGAAATAAGGTCAAACTTCGATTAGTTGTTGCCCGAGGATGATGAATCCGAATAAAAATTTTCTGCTACCCCCTTTTTGCTAAATTTTTGATAATCTAATGACACATCAGAATAAAAAATAGTGGATGACCAAGATTATTACATTTTTTCATTTCTCTTGATCAATCAAACTTGAATTTCTCTTATAAAAGGCTAGTAAAAACCAAAAACTAGCAAAGAATCGTTACTTGATGAATCCACCAGATTATGTTAATATACAAACAGATGTAGGTGTTTAGACTTTGGGGTATGCTATTTTATGGATTTGCTGGATAGTAGTGTATTTTTGTTTTGTGTTACATTGCTCATCCTTTAATACTTTTCATGCTTGCATGTCGATATAGGGCTACAACTTACGTCTCATGTCTCGTCAAGTCTTTTTTCTATATGCAATAGAATTTGTTTTGTACAATCCAAGTTTTATTTATTTCTTTTAAAATCGTATTTAAATTTAAAATTAGGTAATTGGGCTCATGTATATATTTACATCATTCTTAATTGTAATTAAAGACATTTTTAGTACTTACCAATTGATAAGAACTAAGAAAGTAAGAATTGTTACTGTTCAAAGGAACGAGTGTGAGGTTATATTTTCTCTCATATTTCATCTTTCACTTTGTATTACTCTGTCTCTCAACTATCCTGCTCACAAAACCAAATACAATATTTTAGCTTCCATCAGGGAGAGGTAAACCTATTGGAGAATGGAGACTGGAGAGTCAAAACTGAAAAAAAAAAAAAAAAAAAAAAAAAATTTAAAGAACCCTTTTTTTTAACAACTTATCACCTATTTTTTATACATTTGGTAGGACAAAATCTTCAAGTGATACTATACATTTATGGGCAAATATCATTTTTATCCCTATATTTTGAAAAAATATCAAATTTTTAATTGTTTTGAAAATGCATCACACCTTCCATTTTTCATCTGTCGCTTTTTACTACTCTCTCGCTCTCAACTATCCGCAAAACCAATATAATATTACAACTTCTATCATAGAGGTAAAAGTTAAAACGATTGGAGACTGGACAGTCAAAACCAAAAAAAGAAAAAAAAAATTAAAAAGCCTCTATTTTTTTTTAACAATTTTATCACCTATAATTTATAAATTGTGGTAGGGCGGAATCTTCAAGTGATATAATACATTTATATATCAACTAATGTGATCTAATCATTAATATATATTTCTTCTTATAGAATATGGTTTGAATATTCTATACATACATTAAAGTAAATTAAGATTCTTTTTCTTGAGGCAAACAAATATGATCGTGTGGTGTGGATATGAATGGGTCCTAGCTTTCACGAGTGCGCTGCGTGCTAGGTGGCCAACCCTTCTCTGGCAAAGCAGAAGATGGATGCATTTTTTTTTTCCCTAATTAATAAAAATTTACCTACACAACTAACTATGCAAATGATTGATTTATCCTAGACTATAAAAGTAGTGAAAACAAAATAGATTAGTTGGATTTACTTAAAAGAAAGATTTTCAGTGCATAGATCATGTTGCCAGCTGTTGGCATGAGGGGAGTAACTAATCTCACGACCTAATCACATGATATAATATTATTTATTTATGATTTAGATGTTTTTTAGAATTATAATTTAAATTTTTTAATGAATGAACAGTATATAAATTATATGATATATGATTAATAGTATCAATACTCATTTTATATAATATAATCTTATTTATTAATACTCATAAGTCATGATTTAGTTTTCATTCTTACTTTCTTAAAAAAATGGTTTAATTATAAAATTCTATTAAAGAAAAAGAACCAAAAGCATCTTTCTATGCTTCATCAAATCAAAACTAAGTAAAGAACCCAATGAGATATATACAAATTCTGTTAGAATCAGTAACATGAAGTTGTAATCTCATAATGTCAGGAACTGATTTATATTAAAGGCAGCCCTGTAATTTGGGGCTTATTCTTCATTAGTTTACCATATCTTTTTGCAGGTTGTTATATTTAGAGATGGAAGGTACATGACCCTAAAGGAAGTTTTTGAGAGTTTGGACTTGACTGGGTATGCATTATCATATGTTCATTGATTTCTTTGTTGAAATTAATTTGGTTTCACTATCCTATTCTATTAGTTGTCATAACTATTGCACATCACTTTAGGTATTATTTAAATCTGAATTTGTTGGATGTTCATGCTGACAAGAGTACCTTCCATCAATTTGACAAATACAATCTTAAGTACAATCCTTGCGGGCAATGTAGACTTAGGGAGATATTCTTAAAGCAGAACGTTAGTTTTTATAGAGACAAAGCATAAACTCTTAAGAAGAAAATGATGAGAATATAAAACTGAAATGTTGTCTAACTTTTTCATTCAAAGCATCTTCCTTAAATACAAAAATATTTTAACAAAGAACTAGAATTACTGCTAATTACAAGGCATGATCTTCCTATTTACAAGCCATAAACAAAAACCACTAACACATCTAACTTCTTAAAAATTTGGTCAGACATGGCATATTCAGTTTAACCACTTCCTATGCACATCTCATCACACATCAGTAGCCCATGTCTGCATAATGCAGCTGCAGAGACAATCTTGCAACACTCCTCCTTGTCTCAGTAGCTGCAGAGGCCTAGTTTGCTTCTCAAAGCTTCAAATCTAGCTTTAGGTAGGGCTTTGGTTAACATATCTGCAATTTGATCCTCAATTCTGCAATAAAGCAAATTGACTTCACCTTCTTTCTGCACTTCTCTTAAAAAATATAACTTGATCTTAAAATGTTTAGTTCTACGATGGAAAACAGGATTATTTGAGATTGAAATTACAGCTTGGTTATCTATATGAATCTCTGTTGGCTTCTTCTCTCCCATGTGTAAGTCTACAAGCATCTTCTTGAGCCAAAGTGCTTGATTCACAGCAGCAGTGGTTGCAACATACTCAGCCTCAACTGTGCTCTGAGCTATCACTTCTTGCTTCTTTGAGCACCATGAGAACATTCCTAATCCAAAGCTGAAGCAAAAACCTGTTGTACTTCTCATGTCATCAACTGAACCTATCCAATCACTATCAGAATAACCATGAAGTTTAAAATCCTGACAGTAGAAACATTGGATACCATAATTTATTGTGCCCTTTATATATCTGACAATCTTTTTAACAGCTTGAAAGTGCACCTCACTAGCACAATGCATGAATTGTGAGAGTAAGCTCACTGCAAACATAATATCTGGTCTGATGGCAGTAAGATACATCAAACAGCCAATAAAACTTCTGTACTGACCTTCATCAATTTTGTCTGATCCATCATCCTTGTTAAATTTCTCCTTTTGATTTATTGGGGTATTTGTACATTTGCAGTCCTCCATATGAAATTTTTTAAGTATTTCCCTTGCATATTTCTTTGGGCATATAAAGACACCATCCTGATTTTGTTGCACCTCCATTCCCAAAAAATAAGACATCAAGCCAAGGTCCGTCATCTCAAATACTTTAAGTATTTCGATCTTAAACTTTTTATTAGCTTCTCATCACTTCCTGTCACAAATATGTCATCAACATAAATAGAAACTATGATCAGATTAGCATTGGTTTCTTTTACATACAACGTAGCTTCACTTAAGCTCTTAACAAAGCCGAAACCTAACAGATATTCATCAATCCTACTGTACCAGGGTTGGGAGCCTGTTTAAGATCATACAAGGCCTTCTTTAACAAGTAGACCTTTTTTTCTTGTCCCTTGACTTGGAAACCATCTGGTTGCTCCACAAAAATCTCCTCCTGCAAATAACCATTTAAAATTGCATATTTTATATCTAACCAGTAAACCTTTCATCTCTTCTGTGCTGCCAAAGTAAGTAGCTTTCTGACTGTATCAAGTCGTGCTACTGGAGCAAAAGTCTCAAAGAAATCTACTCCAAGCACTTGAGCATACCCTTTCACAACTAATCTGGCTTTATATTTGTTTACAGAATCATCTGCATTAAGTTTGGTTCTATAAACCCATTTGACACTTATAGGCTTTTTATGTTAATGTATGTCCACCAGTTTTCAAGTGTCATTTTTTTCAATCATTTTGATCTCTCCTTTCATTGCTTCCATCCACTTGTCATCCTTCTCTGTCTCTTTAAATTCTACAGGCTCAAAAATAGCAACGTTGCACCTTTCATAAATATCAAACAATAGCCTTGTCTATCCTCCATGAATTTGACATTTCTGCTCACAAGAATTTTTCCATTTTGTGGTTGAAAATTTTGTAAGCCTTGGATGAGCTATTATATCCAATAAAGATTCCTGGTTCTGCCTTTTTATCTAGTTTGTCTCTTTTTACCTGTGGCATATAAGGAAAACACAAGCAACCAAAGATTCTTAGAAACTGTAAGTCTGGTTTATAACCAAACCATGCTTCAAATGGAGTTCTCTTCTGCACAACTTTGGTTGGTAGTCTGTTTAGCAGAAAGACTGTTGTGTTTGCAGCTTCTGCCCATAATTTTTTTGGCAGCTCCTTTTCATACAGCATACACCTTGTCATCTCCATTATAGTTATATTTTTTCTTTCACTTACTCCATTTTATTATGGAGTATAAGGTGCTGTAAGTTGGTGCTCAATACCAACTTCTTCACAAAATCCGTTAAACCTGTCAGAAGTGTATTCTTTCCTATTATCTGACTTTAACACCTACATTCTGCAACCACTTTAATTCTCCACCCATAATTTAAATTGTCATCAATAAATGCAATATAGTACTTACTGCCATTTAAAGATGATGTTTTCTGAGGTCCTCCAACATCTGTGTGAACCAGTTGAAGCTTATGTGTTGCTCTCCATGCAGTTTGAGGGAAAGGACTTCTGACTTGTTTGCCATATTGACAAGCCACACAATCTGCCACCTTCTCTTCCAACAATGGTGCTCTTTTCACCAGATCATGTTTCTGCAAAAGAAGTCCATCATGATGGAATTGCCTAAGCCCCTTGTGCCATAATTATGCATTGCTTGTGTTACATGGAAAGGCTATCTGCTCCTTCTCCATTAGATTTAGAGAAAAATTTTTTCCTCTCATTTTTATCTTAAATGTATCTTTGCCTTTCGCACTTTTGATCTTGCACCATTTGTCTTCAAATAATATTTTGAAGCCCTTCTCATTGTCTAACACTAAGCAGGTTTTGATCAATGTCAAGCACATATAAAACATCAGTAATATATTTCAAACCTGTTAGACTTTCTATAGCCACTGTTTCTTTGCCCTTGACTGCGATGTATTCACCATTTCCAATCTTGACTTTGGAAATGTCAATTTTGTCAAGTTCTTTAAAAAGCTTATGATCATTTGTCATGTGGTTTGTACAACCACTATCAATAAGCCAAGAGTCATTAGAACTAATGTTTGTTGCAAAGCATGTTGCAACAAACAACTACTCCTTCTGATATTATTCAACGACGACATTTACTTCCTCTTCATGCTTCTGCGATTTGTAAATCTTCTCTATGTGCCCAATCTGACCACATTTTCTACATGTAATATCTAGCCTTCACCAGCACTTCTTCTGCGGATGATTGGTCTTCTTGCAATGTGGAAAAGGTGGATAAGTTCCATCCTTGCTTTTGTTATTGCCTGTATTATTGTCAAGCTTGTTGTTGTTCTATTTCTTATTGGTCCTCCTTTCTTCTCCTCCTGAATTCTATGCCTTTGCTTGAAAAGCACCCTCCATTGAATTCACTTGTCTCATCATCCTTCTTTGCTTTTGTGCCTACAATGCATTCACCAACTCTGCCAAGGAAATGCTTGACAGATCCTTTGACTCTTCTAAAGAATAGATTTTAGCTTCATATTTCTCAAGTAATGTAATAAGAATTTTTTTCACAATTCTCTCATTAGAAAAATCCTTACCAAGTAATCTCACCTTGTTCACATTGCTAAGTGGCTTGTTAAAGTACTCTTTGATGGATTCTGACTCTTTCATTTTTAGCATCTCGAATTCTCTAATCAAATTCAGCATCTGCATGTTCTTTGTTCTCTCATTGCCTTGGTATTCCTTCTTGAGTTACCCCCAGATCTCTTTTGCTGATTGCAAGTTCATGATTCTGATGAATATTGTATTTGAAACTGAAGAGTACGAGCAAGCTCTTGCTTTTGACTTTCTAGTCCTTTTCTCTTTGTGATTCTTGAGTTGAGCAACTGTTGGATTAGCAGGTAGTGCAGGAACTTCATAGTCATCCTCCATTGCTTCCCACAGATGCAAAGCATCCAACGAACTGCCATTCTAACAGCCCAGGCTTGATAGTTATCATCGTCAAAGACTAGTGGTTCAACTGAGAATGTCTTATCTGACTCCATTTGATTAAGGATTTTGTGTGTTGCTGTGTTTGTGTAAAGAGGTTTTGTTTGTATTTTTTGGTTCACTCAACTCACAGATCCCTCAAGAAGCTGCTCTGATATCAATTTTGTTGGCTTTTCCAAAGACAAAGCATAAACTCTTAAGAATAAATGATAATAATATAAAACTGAAATGTTATCTAACTTTTTCATTCAAAATATCTTCCTTAAATACAAAAGGATTTTAATAGAGAACTAGAATTACTGCTAATTACAAGGCATGATTTTCCTATTTACAAGTCATAAACAAAAACCACTATCACATCTAACTTCCTAAAAATTTGGTCAGACATGGCATATTCAGTTTAACCACTTCCTATGCATATCTCATCACACATCAATAGCCCATGTCTGTATATTGCAGCTGCAGAGGCATTCTTGCAACATAGGACAATCTTATTTGAGGTATGACTCACAATAGAATTAAAGTCAACTTTTTTTTTTGGTAAACTGAATTCAACTTAATTTGTTCTATTTGTCTTTTAAATATTATCATAGCTATCTAGTTGTTTTTTATTTGTGATCTGTGGTGATATTCCCTCTGTTCTGTATTTGGCTTTTGGACTGCTGTTGAAAATACTTTTGGAAATAAGGTCTTCACACTATTTTCACTAGCTGAAATAGCCAAAGAGGTTAAATGTGCTGATTGTTAATAGAATAACTCAGGACGGTTTTTGGCGAAAGTAACGAAGCAAGTTTTATCAGATCTTGAAGCTAGCAAATTCTAGGTATTTACATATATAAATATGTTGTTAAGGGTTTTTTTTTTTAATTTTTCCCTCCTTTTCCTTTTCCTATTGTTCATGCCATCTTTCGATTTAATATCAAGGAGACTCCTGCTTAATTTTATAGTTCTATTGGTGCACATGTCAATGTCATTTCTTCTACAAACAAGTCTCGAAGTTGCAAATATGGCATGTGATGTTCTAACAGTAGTTGCTTTTCTAACTTATGCTTTGTTTTGTGCAAAAATGACAGTGCTGTTATTACACACACACCCATAAAAAAGAACAAAAAAAACTGTTATTTTTCAGAACTTCTGGTATACAAGCAATGCAATCAAACTCCTATGCATCCATTGTAAATATAAGAGCTTTTTTTTTTTTTTTTTTTGCTTTATACTTCGTTTCATATATATTAATGCATGTTGTATATTTCCATTCATCTATCTAGACAATAATAATTCTGCAATAACTTTTTCAGAAGCTAACATCTGATCTGGTGGCTTGTGTTTGTATAGTGTTTTAAATTGAAATTTGCATGAATGTCTATTTGTAAGACAATTTTGATTCCTTGGCCCAAGTTTTTTCATTACATTTGCTTGTTATAAGATTCCCTTGGGATCTAAGTTTAAATAACATATGTTCAGATATTGTAGAATACTAGGATATCAAATATTCTTCTGGACGAGTGTTTTTCAATAACCTTCCAAATGGTTGGACAAGATCTAATGAGATAAATTTATTAGAAACAAAGAATAGGTTAAACATTTGTCAAGATTATTGGGAGATGTGTCTTGGGCATTGTTTTAAAAGGCGCGCCTGGGCGCCGGGCGACGCGAGTGCCGTTCCGGCGTCTGAACACCTTCCAGGCGCAGCGCCCTCGAAGAGGCGCGCGCCTGGAGCGCCTAGGCGCAGTCGCGCAAGGCGCGCCTGGGCTGCATCAGGCGCCCTATAAGTGACAGCATTTTTTTTTTCTCTGCCATTTCCACCCTAACGGCCTAACCAGCCGCCTCCCTCTCTGTTCACGACCTCACCCCAACCTAAACCCACCCATTCTGTTGTCCGGCCGTCCTCCAGCCGCCATCCGCCCGCCGACCAACCATTTCCGCCGCCTATTGCAGCCCAGACGCCCTTATAAGTGACTGCATTTTTTTTTTTCTGCCATTTCTACTCTAACTAGCCTCCCTCTCTTCACGACCTCACCCCGACCCAAAGCCACCCATTCTGTCCTCCGGCCGTCTTCCAGCCGCCATCTCAAGTCCATTATTGTTAGTGAATGGCCGCCAAACAACCTTGAAACCAGCCTTCTTGTCGTCGATTCACTCCCCTCTCCTCACACCGGCGTTCCAGTCGCCGAAATCGGCGCTCCAACATGGCGGTTGGTTGACTGCAGACGGTGAGGAGAGCTGGAGAGAAAGAGGCAAGAAAGAAGAGGGTGAAGGAAAGTGAGGGTGAGGAAGAGAGAACTGACGGCTAGGGCTATCTAACTTTAAATATATATGTAGAAAATTGCAAATAACCCCCTACGTTATGATAAATATCCAATCAGAGCTAGAGAAAATTGTAAATAACTCCCTAAATTATTATTAAATATCCAATAAAATCCTCTAATTTGAATAATAAATAAAAAACCCCTATAATTATATATACATATATAAAAAAACTCAAATTTTATGATTTTATAATATTTTAACTTTTTTTATAAAAAGTGCGCTTTGCCTCGAAAAGGCGCGCCTTGCGCCTCAGGCTCCACGGCCCCTTTGCGCCTCGGTGCGCCTTGCGCCTTTTAAAACTATGGTCTTGGGGTGATTCTTTTATCTGTTTTTAATCTTTTCCAGATGGGCAAAGTACAAAATTTCTATCTATGGGAGGAAATTAAGTGAATGGGACCAGCTGGCAAGTTGGTTTATTAACAATGAAATTTACAGTGAAAATACGGTTTGGTTAATCTAGGTATATATAAGGGTGAAGCTTTTTTATGCAGTTGCAACTTACTTTTTGTACTTGGTTGTTTATTGAACTATTAAATGGAGAGACTTAGCAAATATAAGTTTGATAACAATATGACTATGGCCTCTACAGGCTTAAAAAACTAGTGTTTTGGTCTCTTTATTATAAGAAAATTTATTAGAAGTGAAGGGGGACGCAGCCCAAGTACTTGTGAAGCACTAAAATGAACGGTTGAAATTGAAAATGTTATATTTGAAGAGAAGTATCTTAGAGCCTTATTTTGCTTTGTACTGACATGATTTGAAACACTAGCTCAGTCTGAAACACATAACAAAACAAGTTTATGCTGCTTATATCATGTTAGCGAGATTGCAAATATCCCTGAGGTTTGACCATTTTCCAAAATTGATTTTAATTTAGATGAAAACCCCCATGTAAGAGTCAGAAAGATTCTCGAATAGTTTACAAAATAAGTATTGATGCAGATTGGTTAAAAAAACACTTATAAGAAACTTTAAGTAAAATTGAAGCGACCTTGTTTGTTTGGCTATCAAGATAGAGTGCAAGAAGTTATGCATGTTCTCATGCCATGTCATCTAATTACTCTAAATATAATGTTGTGTTATTGTTCATATCTCAGCAACTATGTATTACCTTTCTACCATTTATATCCATTTTATTACCACATTCCTCTTACAAAATTATTGCTATTGACTGTGTGAATAACTGTCATTTTGTAAAGGTATATGTCTAAATAATTTATAATGTTTTTCTTATAATTCAAACATTTTATTTTATATTAATGATTTTTTATTCCTATACTCCACAGGTTTTCATGTCTCCGGGTTCACGTATGCCTCCAATAGCAACTAATTGGTTGAAATATCATTCTCCTTGCTAAGAAGGATAGGCATCTCCATATTAAACTAATATAAGTGATTTTAAAGACTTGGTATCGGGTGGTGTTACGTAGACGACAATCACTTTAGATAGCCAATGAATTAACTTTTTTTTTTCTTTTTTTTTTCGTTATTTGAAAGGTTTTCTTTCATTATTTAATAAGTACTATTAATGATAGTTTAGATATTTCAATTTAGATGTTACATTATTTTACTAAGTTTTGTATTTGACATTTTCTTGGCTCAATTTCTTTTCAGATGAATGGTTTTAATTGTCGATAACATTTAGTTTTAGTTATATGTTCAATAATATTTTATAAAGTTATGTTTTTCTTTTTTTCCTTTTTTAATGTTTAGTTATGATAAAATCGTTCTTTTTTACTAATACTTGTTGGTGAAAGAGAGAATCTCAACTACAAGATAATATACATAAACAATAGAACACTTTAAAATTTAATTATTTTTCACAGTATTTCCAAATCAAATATCATGTTGTTACTACACTTCTTTAACGAAATAAAAATTGAAGTGTCATGTACAAAAGAGCTGATACAATGTCCTCCACACACTTCTCCAATTCTTCAATATCTTTGGGGATGTTAGTTGCATCATTATTTGCATCATTTATCCGAGCTTGAACAAACCTTATAAGCCATCCCTTGCTAATTTTAGTTCTCAGAGACCACTGATCCAAGTGCATATGCCATTGGATGCTCAATTAGCTTATTAGCATGGATTTTGTCAATGACTTCTTGCCACCTGACAAGTCGCATTAGACCAATCCTAGTACCTAGAAGTTTCAACATTAAAGGCACGACGTGCAAATGTAGCTTTTCGCATTAAGAGACAGACATAGTGATAATAGTCATACTTTCGCACCTGTTGTACATAATAAGAGACAACTGCATGTAATCTACTTGAAGCACCGTTCATCAAGTCCAAACTGAGATTTTCCTACAAAAATACATAATACACCTAACACATATTAATAACAATATAGAATAAAATTATGCCACTTTTATATGAGACATGATACACAAACCAAAACACATTTCTGTCACAAAACAGCACAAAAGTGCTGTTAACAATACAACAATGCTGTTACAAAACAGCATAACAGTGCTGTTATAGGAGTTTCAAGACGTAAACATTCAAACTAAAAATGAGCCAAAGCACCGACTAAGCCAAAGCTTATACGTATAACATAACACATATTACATCATCAAATCACAAAACAGGGACCCTAAAACAACCATTTCACGTGATAAACAAACTCAAATAATTATCAAGCCAACTTGTTTGGCAGGGATTGCTCAAAGTGCTTTTGGCATTTCACTTGATTGATACTTCATAAATTCATTTGAATTAAAACAACCATTGTTCTCATAAACAACCTATGGTATAAACTACATTCCCTTTTCCTTCCCTTTTCTTCGTAAAATTATATTCTAACATACATATATATATATATATATATCACAGAGAATGAAAATTAAAAATCACAGGAATCGGACAATCTCATCACAACAATAATCATACCCCATAGTCGGGTTGTCCAAGTCTCTCAGCAAGCTCTTCTCTATATTGAACACTCTGCACATTTAAGAAAGCAATCATAATCTACAATATATTGTCAAACTACACTGTTTATGACAAGCAAGGACAACGCAAGCATACGTAAAATAAGCATCAATCGTTTTAGAATGTGGCGAGTAGTGTATAAACAATACACATGATGTGCTCTTATAAAATAATCCAGATCAAGCTACGCAGGCCACTTAAAAAAAATGAACATTTCAAACTAAAAGATCTTAATTACCTATGCAGCATAAGCAAGATGATTGAAACGACAGCTATTTCATCAGATTCTTTTATTTCCTCAGAAATCCAAGTTCCAAAAACAAAATTAAAAAAATAAAAAAAACCGCGAGGGAACTTCCACAACTTGGAAACAAAACTTTCTTCACTTGCCAGTTATCTGGCGTCGATCTTACACTCAAAAGCAATATCAACATAAGGAAACCCCTAGGTGGATCATAACAAAACAGAGAGTTGTGTAAGGCATATAATGGTAGGACCTATCCCGACTCCTCTCTTGAGTCCAAGAGGATCCTATGAAAATTGAGGTATTTCTGATTTAAAATTTGGATTTACTGAAAGTCTTTTAGAAAGATTATCATAAATTTCATAATCGTTTTATAAAATTTAATCTAAACAAATAATAATCAAAATATTCATTAGATATCTAAAAAAGATATTTTGTTTCCAAAATTATTTTGGAAGCACATTTACGAAAACTGATTAATTAAAAGTAATATACACAAATGTAAATTATTCATCATCATGTGACCCTTCTCACAATCTGCAATAATTTGTATGAACCTACGGTGGATATCTGAAAAAATAGGTTTTATAAAAAAGTAAGCACTAACGCTCAATGAGTGAATATAACCTTTTTTTTTTTAAATGTTTCTAAATAAAACATAACACATTTTTTATATCAATAAATATTTTTCAATGATTCATATAAATTCATATCGGAAAACAATAAAACTGAATTGAAATATGATCTCATAGTAGAACTGCAAACTTCTATATAAATTATCTTTATAACTTTAATAACATAAAATCTAAAAATCTATAATCTGTAAAACATTTCTAGAAATCTTTATGTAAATTTGATATTCTGTAAATTTTTTTTTATACAATCAATCTCTGTGCATAATATCTGAAATCTAAAAATCTATACCAACTAATACCTAGGGAAATCTGTCATACATGGTAGAGATACTCAACACACACATAGAGTGAGAGATAACATCTACCATACATGTGCTAAGTGACTCAGTGACTCTCTTGATAACTTAATGACTTTCCCGACATCTATTATACACGTGTTGGGCGAATCTGAGACTCACACATGTGTAGTCTGTCTGACTGTTAGAGGGGAGAGTATAACCTTGGTTATCTGAAAACATTTTTATTTTTCCTTTCTCAAATCTTTTCTGAATATCTATATAATTCTGGATAACTATTTTTCTCAAAACAAAAATCAATATATTTTTCTTAAAACATAAAATCATACTATCTGAAACATTTTGAAAATTTTCTAATAACAACTCAAGCTAAGAACATACAATTTTTATTGGGATTTCTGATAAATATACATAAATACGAATTTGTGATAAATTTTCATTTCAATCGTAAAACATAATTCGTAATCTATAAAATCAATTACTAAATAAATACTTTATTTCCAATAAATAATAAAAATCAAAATATAAATAAACATAATTCAATCAATTTGATTTAAAATAAAACTATCCACTCACATAACTTTTTTGTTTATTTTTTGTTCTAAAACAGGTTCCCATATGATTTCTCATAATTTTGGATCCACCCTAAAATCACATAAAACTTATGGAAAAATTAACTAATTTTCTAGATTTCAAACCTCCATGAAATAAAAAATCATTTATCTAAATAAATTGGACACCAAAATATTCAGATAATCCATATGAAATTTTCTCCTATTTTCCTTCTCTCTCTTCTTCTTCTTTTTCTTCTTCTTTCTTTTCTTTTCTCTCTACCATTGTTTCTTGTCTACTGCCCCGTTCTGTCCTTGTTTCTGGTTGCGTCTACTAATATATATACACACGGCTGCCTCACTATTCTCATTCTTATCAAACTTGGCCAATTGAGACTTATCTCATTTGCTATCTCATATTTTTATCTTTTTCAAATTGTTGACTATGACTTTCTTTTTTTTTTTTGTCTCATTGATTTGATAAGCCACTCACATTTCTTTTGTCTTTGATGCCGACTCATTCCACCCAATGTTCTAAAACTCACTACTTGCTACTTTATCGGCGACCTAGCGAGTAACAAATAATCGATTACTTAGTGAGTACTCGAAAAGTATTGTTTAGGGGGAAAATTATAATTTTTAAAATTTAAAAGCATAAATTGAAATTTATATAATTGTTAGGGGCCATGTTGAAATTATCCTCACTGTATATATAAAACACACCCACTCAAAAGTCAAAACCCTCATATTCTCTCTCTTCTTTCTCCTATCTCATCACTCTTCTCTTCTAACATTACTATCGCCGGCTCGCCATTGTCGTTCTAGTTCGTCGTCATCGTTGTTGTTGTCCCTGCTCTAGTAAGCTGTCACCATCATTGAAGCCGAAGCCAATCCCTTTTCATCATCACTGACCCTCTTTCTCTCTCCTCTACATGGTCGTTCAAGTCTCATTCTTTATCAGTTCAAGTATCATTCTTTTCCCTTCCGTCTCGTCAGTGTTGTCTCCTTACAACCATTGCCGTCGCCGTTGTCTCTTACCTTAAAGTCGTCGCCGTTGCTGAATGTCGGTGAGTGAGATTGTAAGGGTTTCACTTCTTTGATACTTTGATTAAACTTTTATTTGTGTGACTATGTGTTTTGTAACTTTTGTTTATGGTTGTTGATTTATTTTTTTTATTTGTTATGAGTGAATTTTGGCCCTTTTTGTGGTTTTTGAGATGATTTCTGGCCATAATTTTATGATGGAGGACTTGTCGAGTTGGGTCGAGTTCGATTGATTTTGATTGAGTTAGGCTACGTATCCACCTCCGACAAATAGCACCTCCAATCTAGTGGTTCTTGGATCGGTAAAATGTCAACCCGTAAGAACTCGACGAGAACTCGACGAAACTCGCCGAGTTTTTAAACCATGATACCATCATTCAATCTCTTTTATTTTGTTTTTTTGTTTCTTTTCCAATTTCACTTTTTTTGGCTCTACGCCTCATTTTGTCTCATTCCAATTGCTTTGCTTTCATGACACATGTCCAATTTTCTAAAAAAAATAAAAATATCTCAATCCACTGCCAATTGCTTTGATTGGCCATCATTTTTTATATCAACATTTGTCTTGTAAATTGTCATTTTACACCCCACCTTCTGCTATAGCCTTTTTCCTTTTACACCCCTTTGTATATATATATCTTTTATGCTTAAAAGTAAATTAGTACATTTAGTAGAAAAATGATCTACACTAATTTTCAAATTGGGCTTACTTAAATTTTGAGATCAATAAATAATTGATTGAGTTATTTTTATCACTTCAATTGGATTATTTAATAAATTCAATAAAATTATTTCTTGGGTTTGTACTTAAATTAAGCCAATTTGTAAATTTTATTTTGAGTTCAATTTTTTTCCTGGGTCCATTTGAATTGGGGCCTTATATATAATATGTCACTACAATCTTGTCTCATTTTCGTATCATCTAGATCTTTATAAGTATAACATTATAATGTCTATCTCTATTCCCAAGATAAACTTACAACCACAAACATATAATAGGTATTATTAAAAATAAAAGGAACAAAAGTAGCAAAATACCCAGGATTGGATTACCTTCCAAATGGATCTATCGAGCACAAGATACAAATTGAACCATCACTGAATAGTACAAAAACCTATAAGAACACTGTAAATTTATATCAATTGATGATAAAATTGGTAAAATGTTGAATATGCTGAACACAATCAAAAAGCAACAAACAAAAACAACTCGAAATAATTTCTCAACCCATAACATAAAACCATGCAAAAATCATCAAAAAAAGATTAAAAAAAATAGAAAATTTGAGCAAGATTTTCATCCCTACTAGGATTGCCCATGCGTACCACAACAGTGTGAATCTCACCAATTCGACTGGGTTGGGTGTTGAATTGTAATGGAATAACCCTAGTCTTACCTCTTATTTGCGTCTTCTTTTCTTACAAAAGTTAGAAGAAAAACAATTTTTTTTTAAGAAAGAAGAAAGACAATTTTGATATATAAAATTAAATAAATGATAAAATAAATATTGATGGGTGTACTAACAAAAACATATACAATAAAATTATGAAAAAATGGTAGCTTGGGTATTATGCGAAGTGTAAATACAAATTAAAATGATTTTGAATTTTTGATGGGGTGTGCAAAAACAAAAGGGAGTCAATAAAATTTTTAAGGGGTGGAAACATAGTCACTCTTAAGTTTATGTTATCTTTTATCTATGAGCTGAAACTTTTAATTAATTTAAAAGCCCCAGTGGCTTGTTTTTATTGCTTTAGGCGTGTAAGCCTAGTATTAGATTAGGGTTTTATTTTGTTTACCTATAAAAGGCTTTGTAAACCTAAAATTTCAACAACCGTTTTATTGAATGAAAGTTTATAACTTCCTTCCATTGTTCTTTTGAGAATTGCATCAAGAGTGATTCTTCATTTATCAACCTTGACTTATCTTCCACATTCTCATCTCTCTCTTAAAATTGGCATCGTTATATTTTTGGTTCTTTGTTCTTCAATCAATGGGTCAAAGATTTTCTATAATCTGAATTATCTTTTTTGAGGTTTTGCTTCATTATTGTCTTTGGGTCTCATTATGTTCTTTGGGGTTCATATTATCCAGGTATCAAAGTTTTGGTTAATTAATTTAGGTTTGATTTACTTGTTAAAAAAAAAAATTAGATTTGTTTTTCCTTATTTCTACATATTATATTTGTTTGTTTCGTTATATCTACTTGTTTTCTTTGGTATTCACATCATTATTTTTGTTTTTTCTTCTTGATCTACAGGTTATCATTAGAACTCTTTGAATCTGCATCATATTGTTAGTTTTACATTTAATTTGTAAGTTTTCAATATTTTTCAATGTATGTGCATTCTGATATTAAAAAACAAAATGGGAGGAAGAAGAAAAAAAAAAGAGAAAAAAAGGAAGAAAAAAAAAAGAAGAAGAAGAAGAAGAGGAAAAAAAAATTAATTGAAGATAAAATCTTGTAATTTGGTATCTTAATTGTAAGAGATAATCTTGTGATTTGATATCTTAATTGGAGAAGAATCTTACGATTTGATATATTAATTGTAAGAGAAAATTTGCGATCGATATCTTAGATAAAAACTTTATTTTTTTCCTAATTAAACATTTTACGACACAAGGAAAGACTAAATTAAATAAATAAATTTTATTTCCTTCCTATATTATTCTTGCCTAAATTAAAAGAATAAACTTTATTTTCTTCCTAATTTCTTTTCTTGAAATCCTTTTGTTTTTCATTGTTTCTCACAAGACGAAAAGAAAAAACGGAACAACAAAGGAACCACAAAGAATTAAAGAAACACCAAGCAATGAAGGACAAAAATAAAATAAAATAAACTTAGACATGATGAATCAATGAAGGAACAAAAAGGAATTAATTGTGGTCAAAGAGAAACAATAGAAAACAAGAAGATTTCAATGAAAGAAATCATGAATGAAATAAAGTTTATTCCCTTAAATTAGGCAAGAATAAAATAAGAATGAAATAAAGTTTATTAATTTAATTTAGGTTTTTTTTATGTCGTAGGGTGCTAAATTCGGAACGAAATAAAGTTTCTATCTCCTTCAATTAAGATACCAAATTACAATATTCTTTGCTATAATTAAGATATTAAATCGCAAGATTCTCTCTTACAATTAAGATACTAAATCGCAAGATTCTCTTATTCAATTAAGATTTTCCCTCTCTCTTTTTTTTTTCTTTCTCTCTCTCTCTCTCTCTCTCTCTCTCTCTCTTTTGGTTGTTTTCCTTCTTCTTATTCCTTTATTTATTTATTTTTTAATATCAGAACGCACACACAATGAAAAATATTGAAAACTTGCGGATTGAATGTAAAACTAACAATATGATGCAAATTCAAAGAGTTCTAATGATAACTTGCGGATCAAGAAGAAAAAAACAAAATAATGATGCAAACAACAAGAAAAACAAGTAGATATGATGAAACAAACAAAGGTAATAAGCGAAAATAAAGATCAACAAATCTGATTTTTTTTTCAACAAGTAAATCAAACCTGAATTAATTAACTGACGCTCTGATACTAAGATGATGTGAACTCCAAAGAGAATAATTAGACCCACAAACAATAATAAAACAAAACCCCAAGAAAGATAATTCAAGTTATAAAAAATCTTTGACCCATGATTAAAGAACTAAGAACCAAAAATATAATGATGCCCTCTCAAGAAAGAAATAAGAATGTGGTAGATAAGTTAAGGTTGATAAATCAATAATCACTCTTAATGCAATTCACAAAAGAACAATGGGAAAAAGTTATAACTTTTCATTCAACAAAACAGCTGCTAAAATGTTAGGTTTACAAAGCCTTTTATGGACAAACAAAATAAAACCTAATCTAATACTAGGCTTATATGCCTAAAGCAATAAAAAAAAAACAACCCACTTGGGCTTTTAAATTAATTAAAAGTCTCAGCCCATAAATAAAAGCTAACATAAACTTAAATAAAAATTAAACTAAATTAAAACTCAGCCCAAAATATAAATTAGGCTCAAATTAATGCAAACAAATGAATATAGCCCAATTTGACTCCAATATTTGTCCAAAGCCTCTCAAGCCTCTCAAGTCTAATCTTCTTGGACTTAAATAATATTTTGAAACCTTAGTGTTCTTATCATGCCGTCCAAGTCTTGATGTGCCAAACTCTTGGCCCAAGTCATGATGTACCAAACTTTTGGCTCAAGTCTCTTGAACCAATACATTTAAAGTCTCTTTCATCCTCTAAGCTCTAGCCCTTTAATGATTAATTTTTTAATAAACTAATTTATTAAAACCTTGTAAGTGCACAAATCGTTCATCGAATATAGCGACAAACAAGAGTTTATCCCACGAGGAGTTTCAACTTACTTAATTCTAAGTTTATTTAAAACCTAATCTAAGGACAATTAAACTAAAGAAAATGAGGTTTGGAATTGGATTAAGATCTAATTAAATTAATGCATAAAATTAGACTAAAGAGAACTAATAATAAGAAGCTTAGCTAAGACATTCTATCCACCACTAATCAATCCTTCAATGTTTTATAAAGATTAATAAAGTAAGTTCATGATATTACATGACGAAGATATTCACGACAAGGTATAATTAACTCATATCATATAGATTCTTCCTTAGTTAGTATACAAACAGTATGATATTTATATAAATACGTGTATTCCTAACTATAACTTAACATGATGTCTACTTAGATTTAATAATGGGAATTCATTAAGCACTAGAAGAATACAAATATCACATAAATCCTTAAACACGATATATGTCCTAAGTATTTATAAAGTAATGTAAGCAATTGATTGTTGCGACTTAAGAATTTATTCGTCTAGTGTGCGGTTTACATTCTTACAATCTAATTCTATAAATATTCTCTTAAGGTGATCAATCAAAACATAAAGCTTTATTATAATAATAAACAAATTGAGTTCATGTTTAAGGCTTCAATTCAACCCTAACTAAGAAAATAATTAATTATACATAACTATAAAATTAAAATTAAAATTAAAATTCAAGAAGAAAACCAAGACTCCAAGCCTTCACTCCCCTTATGCTCTTAATTGACGCAAGGAATGGTGGAAATGAACTTTTATTTATAGGTTTTAGGGTGGAAAATATGCGTTAAAATATTCTTGGAGTATTCTTTGAAATATCCCATATTCTCTACTAAACTCTCATGTATTTAATGCACAAAGAATATGTTTAAAATATTCTTGAAATATGCTCTGAATATTCTCCAAATATCTTGCAAAAATCCTCATCCAACGGCTCAAAACAATGCTGTTCATGTCAGCCCACAAACACAGCCCAAAAACTCACCCAACACTTCAAAAACGAGCCCAACAGGTCAGCTCCAGTAGGCCTAAAACGCGTGCCCAGGTCAGCTCCATCAGCCCCTGCGCCTCGCTAAGCACACGTCAACAGTTATGCTGAGCGTGCCCCAAACATGCATGACAAGTTGCGTCTCACTGCCTTGCTGAATACCCACCAATAAGCTTGCCAAGCGTACGCCAGAGCAAAATGTGGCCCACAACTCATGCTTGACCCGCGCCCCACACCCGTTTCTGGCCGAAGCGACAAGTACTGCGTGCGTTTCATGTGGTGCGCCGGGAAAATGACATTTCAGGACTCTCCTTCTTCCATTTTGCTCTGTTACCCAAAAATCTTCAAAAATTATAATTAAACCCCTAAGCTTTAAAATCTTCTCGTGAATCGTTCCTAGGTTAAATCTTTGGTTTTCTTCCACTAAAATTAATTATAAAAACATATTGTTTTCATCATTTTCTTTTCAAAATCTAAATTTAAATGTAAAGACACTAAACAAAATAAAAGAACCAATTCCACTAAAAAATATAACATAAATAATAGATAAAATAAGAGTAAAATAATGATAATTAACGACCTAATAAATAAACCCAAACCTATATTTTGCTAGACCTCGAGAGAAACTAGCATTTAAAAACAACCTAAATTAAAAACAAAGAAAATGAAAATACAATCCATTTTCATAGGTAAACATGATAGCATTGAGTGTATGCTATAAGCCTGTAGATCCGTAAATGTCCCTAGTAGGAGGAATTATATCTCTTGAGGGTTTACCAACAACGATACCCACAAATATTAAAGATTCTACCTATAACTCATCAACATGTTACAAAATGCAAGGCAACAGAAATTCCACACATGTATAATCTTGTATCAGAACTAAAGATAAGTCATTAATGGTCTAAGACACAATCATCAATAATCTCATACCACTCTTAAGGCAACCTTGCTTCAAAACATCATATTCGCATGTCATGGATGTATTTTATCTCGACTCTAATCCACACAAAATATCATTCATAACTCTCAAGAGCCATAAGGCAAACAAACAGGCAATTATTTGTGACAGAGGTTATGTAAAAGCAAAGCAAACATCTTTTACATCACATATGAATATAGACGTTAAAAGGAACCACATTTTAAGTAAATAAATCTTATAAATGGAATTAAATACTAAGAACTTAATAAAGCATGATGACATACTTTAACTCTCAAATTGGACCACCCTTCCCCCCTCTTCGACCACCCTTTCCCCCCATTCTTTTCCCTTTTTCTGAAGATCAATAAGTCTTTGTTCAAGGTTGTGTTGAGGTTTTGGTTGATTAATGGGTAAATACTGAAAGGTCTAGATTCAAAAAGAACTTAGGATCATACTAAAACACTTCATTCATTTTGTCCAATTCATCAGCAACCACACCCCCTTCCCCCCTCCCCCCCGCCTCCCTTTTTTTTTTCCTCATCTTTCCTTATTTCATCATTTTTTTTTTCACTTCAACCTCATTTACTTTCCCCTTTCATCGTACATCTAGGCATCATATAACTTGTTTTGTGCTCTTCACATTTCTTCTTTTCCCCTTTTTTCTCATCATATATATATATATATATTTAATTTCATTTTCATTTTCTTTTTTCCATCACAATGTCATTTAAAAGCACATTTCTTTTCAATGCATTTGCCTATGAACACATCATATCAACGCTACTACTTCAATTATCTTCTCTCTTGCACCACTTAGCATGATCCAAAACTCATAAGGTACAGCTAAACTTAAAGTTCAATAGGGTCATTTAGTAAGAGTATTCAAAGAAAAAGAGTAAAAATGTTTGGCTTCAAAGTATTTATGGTGTATTTCAATTCACGGTAAGGAAGTAGGCTTTTAAAGGGTGAAAATTGCCTATATCACATCTAATAAGTCCATTCAATTCTCAAATAAAAGCAAATTATATTATCTACAATGATGATTGTTCTTTAGTATTCAATGTCAAATATACAGAAATCATCTATTAAGAACAAAGCAAAGAGTATTTAAAGAGTAAAAACAAATATATCCCTAAAAAAAAAAAAAAAAACGTTTAAAAAGCTCAAATTCTCACTAGAGATACTCTCTACTAATAGACCACAATTCATGGAAACATGATATGTATCCACTTGATAAACTAAGATTATGATAGTCAGAGAAGTATGAAATCATGTAAAAATGTTCATGACTATTCCTTGGTAAGGATATCCAATTTAAAACATGCATTAAGATTCCATTAACAAACATAAAATAACTAGTCAACTTGTTATAGGTAAAATTCAAAAACTAAAAATTAAAAAATTTAATGAAAAAATTAAAATATTTTGAAAAATTTTACCAAAAACTAAAACAAACGGCTATCACCACCCCTAAACCTAAACTAAACATTATCTTCAATAATTTAAATGTAAAGCATAAGTAAGAGAAGAGTAAAAAACAAAAATAAAAATAAAGAAAAGGAAAAAAGTTATCAGATGTGTTGTCTCTCATCAAGCGTCTTAGTTAACATCTTAGCTAGACGTTTTTCTGCCACTTTATCAACCTGGCTCCCATGGGTAAGTTTTTCTGCACATTAACATCCTTGATCCTTTATGCTTGAATTTACTCTAGAAAATTTTATCACGACCATTAAAGATTCACCCCGGACGACATGATTTAGGATGAATTTTCAACTTTTTGTACCTATTCCATCCTTTGAGTCTACTCATAAAATGTCTTCCTCTCTCATATGGATGAAAAAGGAACTTAAAAAAAAAAAAAAAAAAAAAAAGGCAAAGAGCTCATAGGAATCTTCGTCCATGCATCTTCTACCTCTTTATTGTTTTCTAGATCAACCTTATTATAGTCCTCCTCTATTTATGGCAATGTGCTAGGCTTGAGTTTCTTATAGATCACCTCTTCAACATGAACCTTACTTATGAAGTCACTAGCACATCCATTTACTCTTCAATGAAGTCTTTTTGTTGGTTACGCGTGCTATCCACCAACTATAGAGTAACATCGGTAGACTCAAACACCCTTAAACCTAGTTTGTTGGATATGGATTGCTTTGTAACATGTGATGTAGTGTTAATTTGAGGCTCCTTATCGATTTTTTAGTTTTGCTTAACTTAGGCTCTCTTGGATTTCATCTTCTTCATTATCTTCCCACTCATCGTCAATAAGATATTTGAATGCTGAAGTAATTTCTTCACTATAGCTCCTAGTGATCTCATGACATTGCTCTTCCTTTTCCTTTAGTTTGCTTTCCATCTCACTAAAAAGTTCTTGTTGTCTACTATAGTGTGCACTAATCATCTGATCCATCTGAACTTGCAAGTGTTGCATTAAAGCCTATAGTTCTTGACTTGAAGCTTGTAGCACATGTGCAAGTCTCGGTTTTATAAGTAGTTGCTCTTCTTCAAAAGGAATGTCAAACTGTTAAGAGTAACCTTGGAAATACTAAGGACTATAAGGTTACTGAAATTGCTTTTGAAAACCTAGTAAATATGATGGCATTATGTATAGGTCTTGAGTGAAATACAGTTAACCATCCATTTTGAGTTGTAGAATTTTGAATGCAAATAATAGTCTTGTTGATTGAAACCATACACATAAGGGCCTATTGCTTGATTGCTCCAACTATAATTCCATTAACTATCATTCCAATTATTGTTTCTCATGGGTGGACTTTGGAAATCATTCATCCCACCTTTTTATACACCATCAGGCAATTTTTCGATAAATGTCCTTGATTTGTACACATGACACACACCTTTTGGGCAATGAGTTGCTATACAAGGCGAGTTATGTTATCTAACTGAGATCCAAAATCATTGGAACTTACCTTGTAGAATCCTTGGTTATAGTGAGCCATGGTCCTAAAAAAAGAAAATGAACCCTAGTACTATAAATGAGGTCTTTCATGCAGAGAAAACGAATTCAACTTTAGCCACCATATATCGAAGCTCTGTTTCTTTGCCTTTTTTTTTCCGTAATAAAATAACCGTGGACGTAGGCTTTTATCCCGTACTGCTAAACCACATTAAAAACTCCCTTGTCTCGTTTATTTGCCTTTATTTTCATTACAATTCTTTATGCCATAGTTATTCTTGTTATGTCATCAACTTTGTCCAAATCACATTAAATTAGGTGTTGGCTGATTTTATTGGTCAACAAGCATAGAAAATAAAACTATAATTAAAGATGATTTATTTGTAATCATCAACTTGGTTTATCTAAGTATTGTTTGAATTCGTTAAATACATCCCATTAAATATTTAAAAAATTCCTAATTTATGTAAAATAAATAAATAAATTGACATAGTTGGTTTCTAAATATATATTACAATCAAATTAAAGAAATAATATATATTATAATGAATGAATTATAATTTTTAAAATTAATATTATAGAAAAGGCATACATTAAATTATGGAGAAAACTTGAATTTAGTCATTAAGTTTTTGGTGTAATATCCACTTTTTAAGCGTGTTTGCTTAAATGCATCCCATGACCCTAAATTATTAGAAAATTCATCAATTTAGTCTCTAACATTAGTCAACTGTTAATCAAGCTTAATATTTTACGGGTAAAATCGTCTTTACACATCTATAAGCCACGTGTCAACACCAAAAAATTAAGAAATTAAAAATATATAATTATTTTATTTTCAATTAGGATTAAAATATCTAATTATAAAAATTTAATCACAATAAAAAAACATTAAAAAAAATAAAAAAAATGAATAAAAAAAAATTTATAGGTTATTATTGAAAAAAAATATTAGTAAATCTCCACCATTAACGGATCTCTATCAATGGTGGAGATTTTTTTAATAAAAATAAATTATAAAATAGTAAAAAAAATAACCCCCAGATTCCCAGTTCATCTTCAACCCAAACACAATTGTTGACTCTTCTCATTCCCTTCAATCTCTTCTTTCTCTTTCTCATCTGTCTCATCTTCCCATCATCTCCTCTGTCGACCTTCATCTCTTTCTCCTCCATCTTCTCCTGCTTCTTTTTACGCCACTGTCTACTCTATTAGCCTCCAACCCCAACTTGTTCTTGGTGATCTTCAATAGCTTTTCTAGCTTGGTTTGATAACCCCTTTACCTTTATCGGCTTCACCATTCATGTGAATCATGTTGCTCTCGGTTTTATTCGACAATAGGTAGGTCTTACGATAAGCATAGCTTCACTTGTTTGATAAATGATTCGAAACTTGATGACGATAGAGTGGAAGTGGTGCCAGAGGTGGTGGATGTTCGAGGAAAGCATTACCGGTATGGGCCAAAAAGTAATCTCTTTCATTTTATTAGAAATTCGCGTAAAATGGAAAACCACTACTACTAACAACAATCATCTTAGAACTTGGAAACTCGAACTCGAAATTGGACGTGGATCCACTGTCCATGTATGTTACTTTGCAGCTCCTATTTTAAGTAATAAACCTCGCAAGTATATTAATCGCATAGATATTGTATAGCGGTTGTGGGATCGCCTCCATAGGGAAGTAAGAATCAATTACCAAACCATCATAAATGAAAATAAATAAATAAAGACAAATAAAAGTGTGCTAGGATTCCAGATTCCGAATTCCACTTAGATTTAAAAATTAATCATCGAAGCATAAAAGATTTATCAGTTGTGTTTGTCGCTAGTTTATGATTAATTCTCTCAATACTTCTTTTTCGATAATACATTGAACATACTCTCGTCCACCGACACTAATCTTCCAATAGCTATCGAATGAATGAAAACTCATTATGTAAGGCCTCGATTGTAATTTTACGGATCTCCTCGGAAGCAGTCCCTAAATAATTATTTGAGATTTGAAATGGTCAAAGTAAAATTGAGCGCAAGGGCTAACTGGAGGGTCACCGTAGGGTGCCAGCAGATCGTCTAGGGAAAGGGGTCTGTCACATTAGATTCAAGATAATCTACTACCTAAGTTGGATTGGTATTTTTATAAGATATTAGGCTGTTACTCGAGCACTCACTGTGATTTGGCTATCACACGAGTGGCCTATTTCTCTTTCCTTACCGAAAGTAGGTATTTTATCAAACAATTTATATATTATTCCTTCTGATCTTAACACATAACTTCAAATCATGCATATGGTGGCCAATCATATACAAGCATTAAGTTCTAAAATCCTACTCAACATACATAACATCCTCAAGCAAATGATGATAAACTCTATTTATATAAATTATCAAAATCCATCATTATTCCAACACAATGTAAAATATGGCAACATACAATAGAAAAATTATAAATACAAAAGAAAAATTAAGAAAACAACCCATGAATCTCCCTCTCCTAAGTTTGAATTCATGGAGCTCATCTCTTCCGAGTTTGAGCCTTCACATCCTTTTCTCCACTCTTGCAAAACTCTTTCTCTAAGGTATGGCTGAATGATGTTCATGAGTGAAGGATTGAAGGTGAAATGGAGGTGTTTAGAAGTGAGAATTAAGGGTGAGAAAAGGGGCATGAGAGCCCCATTCTCAGCCCTTCCAAACTAGTGAAAATGGTTTGGTTTGGGTGTATTTATAAGCTTGAGAGCTAAGGCATGAAAATTAGGTTGGAAGATTGTAAAATTACCCTTTTTTCAAGTTTGGCGCTCATCAGGGCACTTGATGAGCTTCGGCACACGAAGGGGCCTGCTTTTGGCAGTGTGTGGTGCTCTCTTAAGCAGGCTTAGTCGTACCAAGGAGCATGCTCACGGTAGTGAGACGCGCTTGTTGGCGCGTAAACAGTGACTAGGCACGTAAGTGGGCGCACCAGTTCTGACCTTTGCTCAGTAAATTGATCATATCTTTCTCTATGAACCTTTGATTCACGAATCGTCAGTTGCTATGCAAATTAGACATCCATAACTTTAATTTGATAGGTTGTAGCTTACACAAATCAAACCGATGATTTCATATGAGCTCTCATAAGTCAACCCATCTTTTAAGCCTGAAAATCCAAGATTATGCCATTTTTTTCACAAAACCCAAACTCAACGCTTTTTTGACTTGATTTCTCTTCGAATCCTTTTGAACCAAGTGTACACATCATTTAGAGACTTATTCCCTAATAAACACTAAAAAACACATAAACACTCGTGAATGATGGCAAAGATATAAATTTAAAGGCTTAAAGGCCTAAATCTTCACTAAAAATACCCTTATCAAATATCCCGAAATCTAACATTTGCTCATCCTCAAGCAAAACAAAACTAAAACATAAAATAAGTAAGTAAAAACATTTATTAACCACTTTCGTAGGTCACAACGATGACATTTAGCATATGCCATAAGCTGTTAAACCCCTAGGTGTCCTTAGTAGAGGAGTTGTGTCTATTGAATGTTTTAAACTCTACGATACCCACAAATAGACTTGTGCGATAAAAAGGAAAATGAAATGATGTAGCTTAATTGAAACCTAAAGATAAATGATGATTAATCTATGAAGTAATGGTTATAACATTACCTAAATAACCATGACGTCATGCAAGAAGCTTAGACCAAAACTCAAGATGTTATGGACCAACAATAGTAATGTAATCAAAATGCCAATGATATAATTCGCCTCGACTGTAAAACTTATGAGGTTTCTCTTTTTGAAGCTCTTAGAACCTAAGCGAAAATATACTTTCACAAAAATATGCAATTTGGAAGTTATGCATAAGAAAATTTTAAGATATTAATTGTGTATAAATATAAATATATAGAAAGACGCTCATAAGCATAAAAAGGATCTCATAAATAAACATTGGAGCTTAAGAACATATCATGCATGGTTCGTAATCACATGTGAGTCTTACTCCTCAAAAGATCAACTAGAACTTTTCTTTACGTTGTAATGTGGCCAATGGTGAATTGGTTGAAGGAAAAAAGGATAAGTAGTTCAATAAATGAACCTAAGATCACATTTAAGAGGTCAAGAGGTGTTTTCTTTAAGACATGGGTCTCTTTTTATTTCTTTTTTCATGCTTCTAGGTTTCTTTTCTTTTCTTTTTTTTCACAACTACTTTTTCTTTGTAATTCTCATTTCATTTTGCTTTTCTTTCTTTCTTTTACAATTTTTTTTTTTAATATGCTTGCTTATTTACTTTTAATTTTTAATTTTTAAATTTAAAAAGCACATATCATATTCACCAACTTACTTCCTTCTCATAATTTCTTTCACTTTATTGCCTAACTTTGTCTCTAATAGATCTCAAGCTCTAAAGAGTAAGGCAATATTCGTTTCAGGCTTGGAATGAGAAATTATAGCTTATGAACAAAAATTTGGCTATTAGAGCGCACACACAAGGGTAGGGAAGTGTTTGGACTATTTACTAGCTATAAGCACATAACGTCTGGTATCACATCATGAAATTTGTCTAACTCACAAGCAAAACAAACAATTTATTTCATGTAAGACATGTCATCAATTTCCAATGCAAAGCCTAAACGAGATCAATCTACTCAATTTGAAGACAAGAAGACTGTTTAAGATTTAAATGAAAACAACCTTCAAAATGGAATGTTATGGCCCAACAACTCACACGGGAAGTTTCCACTATTAATCACGGCACCCCTTAGCAGGTCATCATCACCATCACATCTCAAGTTTAGTTGAGCAAACAAGCACAAACATGCAAAGCTCCCTAAAGCAATATTTTCCTCACTACCTACGAATGTCATCGACAAAATCTTAAATATTTCATAAGAGCTACAACACATCAATATGTATAACCCACACAACGACTCCTAACAAATTAACTAAACAAAAATCATATTCATATCATGCATAACACATACTTACAATTTCACACAAGAACTAAAACATTTGAAATCCACTCCCCCAAACCTAAATCAAGCATCATGGACAATGCATGACTTTATGGAAATAGAATATGACCTTCAAAACAATAAATAATCCACTCAAAAATAAAACCAACAACAATATGCACACATGAACTAAGCATTTTGAAGCTCACACCCCCAAACATAAATTAAGCATCATAGACAATGCAAAACTTATATGACACCAAAAGTATGAGTTTCAAAAGTCAAAACAAAACAAAATGGAAAACAAACACAAAAAAGACTAACTTTTGAATTCCATACCCCCAAACCAAAACTAAACATTATAGACAACGTAGGATTTTATGGTAAAAATGATATGAAACTCAAAAGAAAATACCTAAGTAAGTTGCCTCCTACCAAGCCACGATTTAACGTCTAGGCAAGATAGGCGAATTTAGAGTTGAAGAGAAGTCCTAATCTTGAGATCGTGTCATTTTTTGCATAACAATAAAAGTAAAACCTATAAAAGAAAAAAAAAACAAGAAAACAAAATTAAAATAAACTGACTAGAGTTGACAACCAATCTGAACACATCCCTAGTAACTGCGTTAAAAACTTATCCATTACTTTTTAGTTCCCATTTTAAGTAATAAATCTTGCAAGTATACAAATCGCATAGATATTGTATAGCGGTTATGAGATCGTCTCTACAGGGATGTGGAAATCGATTACCAAACTAGTTCTAGATGAAATAAATAAATAAATAAAAATAAATAAAAGTGTGTTAGAATTCCGAATTCCATTTAGATTTAGAAATTAATCATCAAAGCATCGAAGATTTATTGGTTGTGTTTGTAACTAGTTTATCACTAATTCTTTCAATACATCTTTTCTGATAATGCATCGAATATACTTTCGTCCATCGACACCTATCTTCTGATGGTTATCGAATGAACGAGAACTCATTAGATTCTAGATAATTTGCTACCTAAGTTAGATTGATATTTTTATGAGATACTTGGTTGTCACTCAAGCACTCACGGCAACTTGACTATTACATGAGTGGTCTATTTCACTTTCCTAACCTAGGGTGGGCATTTTATTGAATACTTTATATGTTATTCCTTTCGGTCTCAACACACAATCTCATATCATACATATGGTGGCCAATCACATACAATCATTAAGTTCTAAAATCCTACTTAACATACACAATCCTTACACAAATGATAATCAACTCTATTTATATAAAATATCAAACTCCATCATCATTCCAACACAAGGTAAAATATGATAACATACAATATAAAAATTACAAATACAAAAAAAAAAAAAAAAAAAAAAAAAAAAAGTTGAAAAAACAACCCATGAATATCCCTCTTTTGAGTTTGAATCCATAGAGCTCTTCTCTTCCGAGTTCGAGCCTTCACATCCTTTTCCCCACTCTTACAAAGCTCTCTCTCCAAAGTATGGGTGAATGACGTTAGTGGGTGAAAGATTAAAGGTAAAATGGAGGTGCTTAGAAGTGAGAATCAAAGGTTAGAGAAGGGGCATGAGAGCCCTATTCTCAGCCCCTCAAAACTAGGGAAAATGGTGTGGTTTAGATGTATTTATAAGCTTGAGAGCTAGGGCAGGAAAATTAAGTTAGAAGATTGTAAAATTACCTTTTAGGCTTAGGCGTGCGAAGGGGCGCGTTTGTGGTAATGTATGGTGCTCCTTTGGGTGATTGGCTAGTCTTAGGTGCACTAAGGAGCTTGCTCATGGCAATGGGAGACGCTTATTGGCATGCAAGCAGTGGCTAGGCATGCAAGGGGACGCGTCAGGTCTGATCTTTGCTCAGTAACTTAATCATATCTTTCTTTACGAACCTTCGATTCATGAACCATCAATTGTTATAGAAACTAGACATCTGTAGCTTTAATTTGATAAGTTGTAGCTCACATAACTCAAATTGATGACTCTGCACGAGCTTTCACAAGTCAACCAATCTTTTAAGCCTGAAAATCCAAGATTATGCCATTTTTTTTACAAAATTCAAACTCAACACTTTTTTGACTTGATTTTTCTTCGAATCCTTTCCAACCAAGTGTACACACCATTTAGAGACTTATTCATTGAAAAACACTAGAAAATGCATAAAAATACTCAAGAACGATGACAAAGATATAGATTTAGGGGCATAAATCTTCACTAAAAATACCTTTATTAGTCCACATGTCCCAAACTCAAAGAGAAATCTTGTGGAGTCAGCATCAATAGATTGAAAGCATCCTTTAACAAGAATGACATCTTGAAAGCATAGGAGGTGGTAGAGAGAGACTCAATGGCCATTGTTAAGACCTCTTCTTCCCTCTTCGCTTCTTTCCAATTGGCCCTCTATGAAGTCTATCACTGCTCTACTTTTTTTTTTTTTTTTTATAAACTTCTTGTTTCTTTTTTGAGAATTTTCTTGAAAAGAAAATTAAAGTTCTCGTTTTTTCTCAATTTGGATGTTGTGCTTTTTATCTGTGAATTCTTGCAAATTAACAATTTATTAGTCATGGGTATATGAGGAATTGTTGTAATTAATAAAAAGTTCCATATTAGCGTAATTTGGTTGGGGATGGTTCCTCGTTCTAGATTGCGTTTGTTGAGAAAATGAATAGAAGATTGAAGAAAATGAAAGTTGTTGATTGAATGACAAATGGGTTCTATTTGACTTGCTTGGAGATTTGTGGGAAATTGAAAATATTGTAACTATGTAATTGACTTGAAAAAAAAATTATATTTTTTTGTATTATTTTCTATTAGAAGTTTACATTTGCAACTTCTATTTTATATTGAGAAAACTTTATTTTAGTCTTCGAGGTTTCGAAACATATCTAGTTTTTAAAGTTTTTTCGAAAACAGATCTTTTCATCCCTAACTTTTCCAAAACTCTTCAAAAAGGTCCAAAACCATCAATCAACTGTTAGTTAACATTAATAGAATGCTTAAAAAAATATTTTTCATTGATGGTTGTTAGTTTCACGTAAATTATCGAATTATTTTAATCAAACAATAAATTTATAAGTTAAATTATTTAAAATGTTTCCGAATTTAAGTTGTTAAAAATAACTTAAAGTCATCATTGACCGTTAGTTGACTAAAGATTTGGACTTTTTTGAATAGTTTTGAAAAAGTTAGGGATGAAAAGAGTTATTTCTAAAAAAGTTTAAAAACTTGATATTTTCTAAAACTTTGAAAACTGAAATGAAGTTTTTCATTTTTTTTGTTCATTTTTATTTATTTTTATTTTTTTATATATATTTTAAGATAATTTCAATGCTCCACCGTTGGTGGATCTTCCATCAAAGTTAGAGTTTTTCTTTTTTTTTTTTCTTTTTTTAATTTCTATTTCAAAATTATTTTTTATTATTTAGATTTTGTAATTATTTAGATTTAGTGTAAATAAATATATTCTTTTTTGGTGTATATGATTAAAAAATGAGAGGGCAAAATGGTATTTTTAGCTTGTTTATAAACTATTAAGGGTAAAAAAGTTATTTCGTAGTTTTCATCATGATCAAACAATAATCTAGTCTGAGAGAATAAATTGATGAGTTTATAAAATTTTAAGATCACAGGTCACAGGATGTATTTAAGTAAGTACATTTATCAAGTAGACTCTATGTCAAAACTTAAGGACTAATATTGTGCCTAAAAAAAGCATAAGACACACATAAGTCACATTAATAGGGATGTGATGGTTACGAGAATTGGCTCACAACTATTGATCATCAAATGTTGCATAAAGGAAACAAAACGAAACGATTATGCCTCCAATATGACCAAAATAACTAACTTGCATTACAAGTTGAGGGGGCTAATATTGTGCTTAAAATAGCACTTGAGTCTTGAGCTGAATAAAGCTTAAAAAGCCTAGGAAAATTGGAAGCCCAATGGAACGACATGGTCAAAAAACCTATAAAATCCGCCATATCAACATGAGCCAATGAAGTTGAAAATTCTAAGCAACCAGCAATGAAACAATAGGCAGCGGAGCAACTAGCAACGAGTAACTCATACGTGAAACAATTTGTCCATCGTAGCTTAAATTGTAGAAATTGGTATATTTCTTTATTTCACTAAAATCTTGGAAACAAAAAGAGATCCTCATCAAATAGGAAACTACACCAGCTAAAAATTTTCTAGAGTTGTAGTTTGATTCAAAATCTATATACTTAAAACAGTTTGATGTAAATTAGGAAATGAAAACTTAGGTGATGTCTGAAACCATTTTTAAAATGATATTTTTGAAAACTATTTTTGAGAATAAAAAATACGCTTTAAAAATAATGTTTTAAAAATACAATGGGTTTGGTGAGATTTCTCAAAACTTATTTCAAAATTAAAAAATGATATAAATGTGTTTGATATTGTTTTAGAAAATGAGTAAAATAGTTGTTTGGAGGAAAAAGTTTGATTTGTTTTGAAAACATGTTTTGAAAATTAAAACACCCACTAACCCCTTTTAACAAAATTCAGGGGACGTTACCCTTTCAATACTCTTTTCGAATTCTTTTAATAAATTATTTATTTTTAAAAAAAAAAACAAATATTACTTCGATTTCAAGTTTTAATTAGAGTACAACATTTACATTTGTTTTACAAAACTTTTATACAAAACTCAAAATTTATCAAATTTAAATACAAATATATTACACATTATAAATGTTGATACAATTTTTATAATACAATCGAATTTTTCAAAAAACACATATAAGTTTCAGAAATGCATAGAGGAATGCAAATATGTACCAAAAGGCAGAATGAAGGATGTAATCTCTGTAACTGATTGCAGGTACTTCGTCTTGAGTCCCTCCTCATCGTCTACTCTACTACTTACGCGTGATAAACCAATGCACTAAGCATATTTGCTTAGTGGGTGTACACCAAACTCAATATTTACATTTTCACACAATCAGTTTATAAAATTATTTTATAACCTCTAAACTTCCACAAATAATAAAATATAACAAAATATCAAAATTTGTGAATAATTCAATTGAACATCCAAAAGAAATTAAAACTATACATTGATCACATTAATTTTCATAATAACTTTCAATGTCTCTAACAAACACATGCACAATACCATGGACTGATATACGGGTTTTTCGGCATCGGACACTCGGTGACTACCCGTCGGACTATCAAATAATCATGTATATTCAGGGTCGAATACTCAGTGCCTCTCATAACCCTTGAATTCACATTCAAATTTAGAATCAGTCGGTGCAATACTGCTAAATGACCCTAATGGCATGTCACTCACCAATGTCCACCTAGTTGTGTCAAAGCTTACTAGGGCTTAAATAACAATTTATTTTCAAAATTCGTTGGATTGGTTTCGTTTAAACATAATATATTATTTAAACTTTTCAGTTTCTAATTATTTTTCAAACAAAAATCCGGTAGCATAACGGCTGCAGTTCGGAGGTTTCCAGAAAACCTGAAAATAGGAAATAATACTTCTAAATGTCTCGGTAATTCAACCCAACTTCGTTTTCTCTCAATCATACAAATCAATTTTCAAATTTACCATTTCGTTTTTGACACTCACATATAAATCCCATCAATTACCACAATTCAAAAGAATATATTTTCACCATACACACATCAAAATACTCACAAACAATATTCTAAGTATAAAAGTATTAAGAAATTGATAATATTTCATTTGTAAAAACAAATTGAATGAAGTTTACACCAACCTTATAGCGTTTCTTAAAATTCACAAGCACCTTATGCCCGCTCTTAATAAAAATAAATTTAAGTCCTAAAAATAACTGCATCTCCTAAATAATTTCCCCTCTAAATAAATTTGCACCTCTTGTTCTAATAAAATGCATATGCCACATTAAATAAATCTTACATGCTTAATAATATTATAAAGCATGCTAATTGTATTTAACAGGAATGAAATTAGGGGTGTTATAATTCTTCCTCTCTTAAGAAATTTCGTTCTCGAAATTTACCTTATCCAAATAAGTGAGGGTACTGCTGTCGCATGACTTCTTCACTCTCCCACGTAGCCTCTTCTACCTTGTGGTTTCTCTAAAGTACCTTTACCAATGAGATCCTCTTGTTCCTTAATTCTTTGATCTTGTGATCAAGTATTTGCACTGGTTCCTCGTCATAGGTCAAGTCAGGTTGTACTTCAATAGATTCAATTAAGACTCAGTGAGATGGATCCGATCTGTATCTCCTCAACATCGATACATGAAATGCATTATGTATCTTTTCTAATTTGGGTGGTAACGCTAGTCTATAAGCTACCGGTCCAATACGTTCAATAATCCCGTATAGACCGATAAACTGATAACTTAACTTTTCATTCTTTTCGAATCTTAATACTTTCTTCCACAGAGATACTTTAAAAAAGACCTTGTCTTCGACTTGATATTCAATGTCTTTCCTCTTTAAGTCGGCATAAGACTTCTGTAGATCGGATGCTGCTTTCAACTTTTCTTTGATAATTTTCACTTTCAATTCTGCCATTAGTGCACTATTCTCGGTTACCTTCAACTCCGCATTCAAAGCTTTCAGAGAAACCAAAGCTTTGTCACTCAACGCATTAGCTACCACATTTGCTTTCCTTATATGATAGTCTATGATGCAATCATAATCCTTAATCAACTCCATCCATCTTCTTTGCCTCAAATTTAATTCTCTCTGAGTGGGCAGGTACTTCAGGCTCTTATGGTTAATATAAATATAGCACCTCTCACCATATAGGTAATGTCTCCATATCTTTAAGGCGAAAACGATAATTGCTAACTCCAGATCGTGTGTAGGGTAGTTCTTTTCATGAATCTTTAACTGTTTGGAGGCATAAGCAACTACCTTCCCATTCTGCATCAGCGTACATCTGAGTCTAGTTTGGGAGGCATCACTGTAGACCATAAAATCCTTACCTACTACTGATTGTGCAAGGATTGGAGCCTTTACTAAAATCATCTTCAATCTATCAAAAGTTGTTTGGCACTTTTCAGTCCACTCAAATTTAACATCTTTGTGAAGGAGTCGAGTCAATGGAGTCGCAATGGAAGAAAACCCCTAAACAAACCGTCTATAGTAACTAGCTAAGCCTAGGAAGCTTTTGACTTTAGTAATATTCCTGGGGGGTTTTCATTCCATAATGGTTTCTATCTTTTTCGGATCCGCTCGAATTCTGTCTGTTGATACAATATGTCTCAGAAATGCGGTCTCATTCAACCAGAATTCGCATTTATTTAGCTTGGCATACAACTGTTTCTCTTTAAGAATCTATAGCACTACCCGAAGATGTCTATCATGTTCCTCTGGGGTCTATGAGTACACCAAGATATCATCAACGAAGACCACCACAAATTGATCCAGATACAGATGAAAAATACGATTTATCAAATCCATAAAGGCTGCAGGTGCATTCGTCAGCCCAAATGGCATCACCTCAAATTCATAGTGTCTATATCAGGTTTTAAAAGCTATCTTAAGGATGTATTTTTCTTTTACCCTCAACTAATAGTACCCCAATCTGAGGTCATTCTTAGAGAATACGTCCGCTCCCTTAAGCTGATCAAATAAACCATCGATCCGCGATAAGGGATATTTATTTTCTACTGTTAACTTATTCAACTGTCTGTAATCTATGCACAGTCTTAACGACCTATCCTTCTTCTTTACAAACAAAACAGGTGCTCCCCTCAGAGACACACTAGGTCGTATAAATCCCTTGTTTAACAATTCTTGCAACTGAATCTTTAATTCTTTCAGTTCAGCCAGTGTCATCCTGTAAGGGGTAATCAAAACTGGTGTCATAGCCAGCATAACATCAATAATGAACTCAATCTCTCTCTCTAGTGGTAAACAAGGTATCTCTCCCGGGAACACATCCGAAAAATCAGATACGGTGGGTACATCTTGAAGATCAATTCCAACCAGCTAAGAATCAACCACATGGGCTAAATAAGCTTCACATCCTTTCCGTACTAGTCTCATTGTAAGTCCTCAATGTTTATTTCTGGTTTCCCTAAGTAACAACCCCTAAGTGATGTATGAAGTCATAAATGATTGATAGGAAATGTTTTGAAACTCTAAGAGAGTAATCAAAGCAGCGTAAAAATATAGAGATTGAGGAAACCTCATTAGAAGCCTAAATAAGTGTAAGGGTAAAATGGTCATTGACATTGGAGTTATAGGTTAGTATGACCTATGGACTAAAGTGAAATAAGTTTGTAAGTTAAGGGTTAAGATGGAATAAGTGAACAAGTTAGAGGTCAAGATGGAATAACCATTAGTTAAGCGGCAAAAATCCAATTTTCAATAAGTTTTAAGTATAAAAACAAAATTTGATCAATTTTTTCAAGCAATTCACGCCACTCACAAAGCAAACACAAAGAAACCAAAGGGAGAAAAGAGAGAGGCGAGAAAAGTGTGTGTGTGTGTGTTCGGCCAAATCAAGTTTTTGATGATCAAAGTTGGTTCAAGTTAGTTTTGACATTCCAATCCATCAAGCAAACTTCCATAAGCTAGGAAATCAAACTTGAAGCATCCAACAAAGCAAATCAAGGTTAGTTGATCATTTTTGGATTAGTTTTTGTGTTGGTTTGGGTTGGTTGTTTTGATGATATTTGAATTGGTTTTGATTGAGGATTTTTATCTATGTTAAGAGAGGAATTAATTGTGCTTGGAAATTATGTGTAGAAGGCATGGAAATCTACTAAGATTGATGAGCTCGGGTTGCCTTAAGATAGATTTTAGGTTGGTTTTGGATTGGAAACAAAGGGAATGAGATGTAGACAAGGTATTTGATAAAATGTCTTAAAGAACCAACATGTAAAAATTGATGGAAATGAATCTAGTATGTGTTGTAACATGTGAGGCCTTATGAAGAAGTATAGGAATCCAATGAAAGGATGATGTTTTAAGCATGATTTCTTGATGTTTAGGTGACATATATTCCTATGGAAATGTTAGAATTCAATTTAAACCAATTTCATTGTAATGCATTGTAAAGTACCTAGGAAAGTCATTATGAGTTGTCATCGAAAACCACCCTTTTTATGGGTTTGATTGAATTGTTTGAGTAGGTTAGAGTGTGTATAATACTAGGAAATGAAGAGTTAAGTTTAGAATAAAATGGGTGAAAAAACCCCTTAAAAAGTGATCATAAAGTGGTGTTTTTGGCCCAAAATATCTATCAAACGATATCGGAATTCGATGAAATTTTACGGGTGACCACATTGGGAGATAAGAAGAGTGTGGGAGAAAGAATTGGAGCAAAAGGATGCACGGTTTGGGCTGTGTATTCAATTCGGGTTTGAGAGGTCTAAAATGGTCATTTTGGGTTCCAAGCTTCAATTTATGATGGGAAGCATATAGGAACGTCCCTTGGGGTATATATGAAGGATTCATGCAAAGAAATTGAGAATTTGGAGCATGAATCAAAGAGAAATTGAAAGAAGAAGCTACTAGTGTAGAGAGAATTTTATAAAGTCAGTATAGTTAGGTGCATCTTAGTGCATCTTTGCATTGTCTATTGAGCACATTCTAAGTGTGCTTATCATGTGTAGGTGAAGACGAGGCTAGCGGAGCCAGAGAGGACCGTTGAAGCCTTTAAGGGAAGTTTGAAAGCAAGGTGAGTGCAAAATGGTTTTAGCAAAAATGTATGTGTTTTGACATATTTATGTATTTTCTAGTATGGTTCTGATTTTATGATTTTAAAAGGATAATTTCATGAATACTATGTTTTGTATGAAAGTTATCTTTTGTGTTCTTATAAGTGTGAAAACTACTTTGAAATGGAATTCGAAGTTTTAAGTATTGTTCGATAAACGGTTGATGCAAAAAAAAATTATATATGCAAATATATGTTTTCAAAGGCCAATTGTTTGCCTACCCTTGTAATTTATGTAGACTCGGCCGGTACGTCCCACACGTGTATGGCAATGTATGAGGGGTATTGCATCACTCACATTGGGGGACTAGAGTCCATCATGTCGCTTTTACGTGTATGGGACGTTGTCTTACTCTACACTTTGTGATACACAATTCCATGCGTAGCTGTTAGGATTCTTTGTAAGTGTCACGGATGGTGTTTATGGCCAAATCATCTCGTGACTCCATGTTCTCGTGGTTGTAAGTTTAAGGGGTAACATTGGTGCATTTAAAAATGCAAATGTAAGTTCAAAAATAAACTATTTTATATGATTATAATTATGGTTTGAAAGGAAGCCTTACAATTGAATTCAGTTTGAATGATATTATTGTTTATTAAGTTTATGAAAAGTTTTATGTATCCCTTATGTTGGGATTTGTATGATTTTATTATGTTAAGCATGAACTTCTATGAGATTTGAAGTGAAATGATTATGAAATGCAACTCTATTTTTAATGTTTTTAAGGAGGTATTTTTACAAATGAATATGATATTGTTTTACAATTTACGCACACTCACTGAGCTTTATTAACTCACTTTTTCCTATTTTATGTCAAAAACCTCCTCAGGTGCTAGCGTGGGTGACGTAACACAAGATTACCCTTCGTTGATATAGGTGGGCGTCGACTCGACGAATACTTCCCTTGTATAAACATTTTGCATGCATATGAAAGTTGAAAAGCGTCCCTTTTGTTGCATTTGATCATATATTTTCGTGACTTTTGAAATAAATGTTTGTATCTATATATCTTTTTATATGTGTAAAGTTTTATGAATTTATTTTAAGTGATGAAAAGTATGTATTTGGCTAAGTTAATTTCTTATAAATTTTGGTTTTGGTCTTTGGTTTAAGGTTATGATTTCGAATGATTTTTAACTCATGTGATTAATGATTTTTAATCCCAAGATTTTATAGTTTTATATGACTTTTAAACTATGTGAATTACATGGAAAGAGTTTGTGAAAGTAATTGTGTTGGATATTGAAAATAGTCTAAGTGTATTTTAATCTTACAAGTATCTTGGGAACCTTAAAAATATAGACATTATATTGCCAAATTTCCATTTGAAAAAAAAAAAAAAAATTCAACCCAATCGTGTTTATAAGCAAGGAAAAATTTTAAGGGTTCACTTCATGGATTCCTTTTAGGCCAATAAGGAAGGGTTTAGGAGGATTCCGTCAGAGTGCCAGGCAAGGCTCTCCGGATACAAGTATGACAAGATCTGGGTTGAGTCCTGTCAACGTGGTATCAAAGCCTGGTTTTGTAAATGTTTTAACGTTTATTTTAGTATGAAATTAAAAAAGAAAAAGTTGCTTTTGTACATTACTATTGTTAACTCATGCATTCCATACTCATGTTTGGTTAAATGTTTCAGAAGCATGCAACATCGAGGTCACCCTAGGATGAAGAGGGTAGCCATAGAGGCACTTGTGCTTGAGGAGGAGCATGTTGACGAGTTTGTTAACGTGCCAGCTAGCCTTACCCATGTAGAACCATCTCAGTCAGCTGAACCAGCTGGTCCACAGGTTGATTATGAACAGATGGCCCAAGCATTTGCAGCGGCGCTTCCCCAGCCCCGTTAGGCAGTAGGATTGATTGAGCGCACCAGGAAATTGGGTGCTAGGTCTTATGATGGAGCAGGTGATTCGGAGCGTGCCTTTTCATGGATTGAAACAAATGAAGAGATCTTTCAGGTGATGGGTTGCACGGAAGATCATATGGTGACTTATTTGGCTTTCCTCCTCAAGGATCAAGCTAAGGATTGGTGGAAGGCACTGCAAAGGAGGCATCCAGAAGGAGTTACCTGGGCCTTATTCAAGCAGGAATTTCTTGAAAAGTTCTATCCTAAGAGCTACAGGGATGCCCAGATTGATAAGTTCTTTAGATTGGAACATGACTGTCAATTAGTAGCTAAATATGAAAAGAGATTCTTAGAGTTGGCTAGATTAGTGTCATTTATCAATGAGAATGAAGAACAGAAGATTAGCATGTTTATGGTAGGCTTTAATCCCAGAATCAGGGCCTATGTAGCATCTTCTGGTCATACTCACTATGGGGCATTGGTAGAAGCATTCATCAGAGTTGAGAGAAGTGTGGATGTCATCCCCAGACCCAGGAAGTTCACACCAAAGCGTAGTTGGTCAAGTGGATCTTAGGGAGGAGCCAATAAGATAGCGAAGACTGGACAGAGGTCCGTAGGGTCATCCAGCCGTAGATCCAGTCAGGGAGCCTAGTCCAGCCACAGTTCAGTGAGACAGCCATCAGGGTCCCAAAGCATCAGGGAAGACCGAAAGAGTTGGCCGACCTATAAGAAGTATGGGAGGACACATCCGGGCGAATGTATCAAGGGTAGGAATCTGTGTTTTAGATGTGGTCAGGAGGGCTACTTCGTTAAGGATTGTCCAGGCCTAGCTTCATCAAATAAACCCGAGGCTAGGACTACTACCCCAGGACAGTCTAGTGGGGGTCGTGGACCCGAGAGGCGAGGTCCCCAGACACGAGGATCAGGTGGTACAGATCAGTAGAGAGTCGCATCTAGTAGGGGTTTACCTCCAGGGGACAACTTGGTAGACCCCGCAGTTAAGCTAGAGTGTATACAGTCACTCAGTAGGATGTAGATGCTGCTCCCGACGTTGTTACAGGTATTGTTTCCCTGTTTGATACTGATGCTCGTGTATTTATTGATTCAGGAGCTACTCACTCCTTCTTGTTTGTAAACTTTGTTACAAGAGTTAATATGGAAGATGAGCCTTCAGAATGCAATATGGTGGTGTCCTTCCTACTGGAGATACACTCCTATCAGATAAGGTTTATAAGGATAGTAAGGTTGTGATAGCTGGTCATAAGTTGCAGGTGGATTTGATCCCGTTGGACTTGTAGGATTTTGATGTTATATTAGGAATGGATTGACTATTGAAACATTGTGCTACATAAGATTGTTTCAGGAAAGAGGTTAGGTTCAGCAGACCTGGGGAATCCGATATGGTCTTTCATGGTGTAAGGAAGATGCTCCCTACCAGGATGATAAGTGCAGTAAAGGCTAGTAAGATGCTTAGGAAGGAATGTCAGAGATATTTGGCTTATGCAGTAGGACCAGAGTGTGATGGGGTGAAGTTGGAAAAGGTCCCAATGGTTAGGGAGTTCTCAGATGTGTTTCCAAATGACCTCCCAAGGTTACCACCGGATAGGGAGATAGAGTTTGAAATAGAGTTGGCTCCGGGTACAACACCTATCTCCATAGCTCCATACCGTATGGCCCCAGCAGAGCCGAAGGAATTGAAGGCTCAAATGGAGGAACTGACAAATAAAGGGTTTATTAAGCCAAGCATGTCACCTTGGGGAGCCCCTGTATTATTTGTAAGAAGAAGGATGGAAGCCTCAAGTTATGTATTGACTACAGGCAGTTGAACAAGGTGACCATAAGGAACCAATACCCACTTCCAAGGATAAATGACTTGTTTGATCAGCTTTAGGGAGCCAGGGTATTCTCTAAGATTGACTTGAGGTCTAGGTATTACCAGTTGAAGATCCGTAAGGAAGATGTCTCTAAGACGGCTTTCCGGACGCGCTATGGACATTATGAGTTTTTGGTGATGCTGTTCGGATTGACGAATGCTCCAGCTACCTTTATGGATCTTATGAATAGGGTTTTCAAGCCCTATTTGGATAAGTTTGTTATAGTGTTCATTGCTGATATTCTGATATATTCAAGTAGCCGAGAGGAGTACGCTGAGCACTTGAGGATTGTGTTGCAGACTTTGAGGGAACATCGACTTTATGCTAAGTGCCAGTTTTGGTTGGCTAGTATGGCATTTCTAGGTCACGTAGTTTCGATGGAATGAATTTCTATAAACCCTCAGAAGATAGAGGCCATAGTAAACTGGCAGCCACCCACGAACGTGATGGAAGTTAAAAGCTTTCTGGGATTAGCTGGATACTATAGGAAGTTCGTGGAAGGATTTTCAAATATAGCAGTTCCCTTAACTAAGTTGACACGGAAGGAAGAGAAGTTCGTGTGGACTGATGAGTGCCAGCGTAGTTTTGAGGAATTAAAAAAGAGATTGACCTCGGCACCAGTGCTTACGCTACCATTAGGGACAGAGGGGTTTACAGTGTATTGTAACGCCTCTAGACAGGGTCTAGATTGTGTACTGATGCAACATGACAAGGTGACAACCTATGCATCTAGGCAGTTGAAGAAACATAAGCAGAATTATCCTACACACGACCTGGAACTCGCAGCTGTTGTGTTTGCCTTAAAGACATGGAGGCACTACTTATATGGGGTCCCTTGTAGGATCTTTACTGATCATAAGAGCCTACGGTACCTGTTTACGCATAAAGAATTGAATATAAGGCAAAGAAGATGGATTGAACTCATCAAAGATTATAATTGTACGATTGAGTATCATTCAGGCAAGGCTAATGTGGTAGCGGATGCACTAAGTAGGAAGCCCTTAAGTTCAGTAGCCCAGTTGAGAGCAGAACACTTGCCATTATTGGTAGAGATGAGGTTCATAGGGGTCAAGTTAAAGGTAACGGATTCTGGAGTATTGGTAGTTGCATTTCACGTCCGTCCTGTTTTGGTGGATTGAGTTAGAGAGCTCCAGGATAAAGATCCCGACTTGATGAAGATAAGAAGTGAAGTGGAAGTTGGGAAACAGAGTAATTTCTCATTGAGGGATTATGGGACTTTGATGATAGGGCAAAGGCTATGTGTGCCAAATGTAAAAGAATTGAAGAAAGACATCATGGAGAAAGCTCACTCTTCAATTTATTCCATGCACCCAGGGAGCACTAAGATGTATCGGACTCTAAAGGATCATTACTGGTGGAAATGAATGAAGAAAGAGATAGCATAGTTCATCTCCAGATGCCTAACCTGCCAGCAGATTAAGGTTGAACATCAGAAACCAGCAGGTTTGTTGCAACCCTTGCCCATCCCGAAGTGAAAGTGGGAAAGAATCACTATAGACTTCGTAGTAGGATTTCCACGAATTCGAATCGGATATGATGCTATATGGGTGATCGTTGATAGGTTGACAAAGTCTGCTCATTTCTTGGCAATCAAAAACAATTACTCCCTGGATAAGTTAGCATAGTTGTACATGGATGAGATTGTACAATTGCATGGTGTTCCAGTGTCTATCGTGTCAGATAGAGATCCGAGGTTCACCTCCAGATTTTGGCCAAGCTTATAGAAGGCATTGGGCACTAAGTTGAATTTCAGTACGGCTTTTCACCCTCAAACAGATGGACAATCTGAAAGAACTATCCAGACCCTAGAAGATATGTTAAGGGCGTGCGTAATGGAGTTCAAAGGGAGCTGGGACATCTACCTGCCTCTGATAGAATTTGCATATAACAATAGTTACCAGTCTAGCATTGATATGGCACCGTATGAGGCTTTATATGGCAGAAAATGCAGAATCCTAGCGTGTTAGGACGAGGTGGGTGAAAGGAAGCTAATTGGCCCTGAAATTGTTCAAGCCAAAAAAGTTATGCAGATTGAAGATAGTAAGGGATTGACAAAAAAGTTATGCAGATAATCAGAAGGGACTTGGAATTTCAAGTGGGTGATAGAGTCTTCTTGCTCGTATCCCCGTGGAAAAGTGTGTTAAGGTTTGGGAAGTGGGGGAAGCTATCTCCTAGGTACATTGGGCCGTACGAGATAGTAGGAAGAGTTGGAGATGTGACATATCACTTGTAGTTGCCATCAGAGTTAGCCAGGATACATGATGTTTTTCATGTTTCCATGTTTCGCAAGTATGTGGCAGATCCTTCACACATTTTAAGTGAGCAACCGATGCAACTAAAGGAAAATCTAACGTACAAGAAAGAACCAGTGGAGATATTAGACCATAGAGAGCAAGTGTTGCGCCACAAGGTGATTCCGCTAGTAAAAGTGTTGTGGAGGAACCATGGATCCGAGTAAGCTACGTGGGAACATTAGGAATAGATGAAAGCTCAATACCCTCACCTATTCGAAACAGGTATGTAAGTTTAAATTTCGAGGATGAAATTTCTATAAGGATGGGTGAAATTGTAAGCCCTGAACATTTATTTATGGTTTCCCTAAGTAACAATCCCTAAGTGATGTATGAAGTCATAAATGATTGATAGGAAATGTTTTGAGACTCTAAGAGAGTAATCAAAGTATCAAAGTAGTGTAAAAGTATAGAGATTGAGGAAACCTCATTAGAAGCCTAAATAAGTGTAAGGGTAAAATGGTCATTGACATTGGAGTTATAAGTTAGTATAACCTATGGACTAAAGTGAAATAAGTTTGTAAGTTAAGGGTTAAGATGGAATAAGTACACAAGTTAGAGGTCAAGATGGAATAATCATAATTTTCAATAAGTTTTAAGTATAAAAGCAACACTTGGTCAATTTTTTCAAGCAATTCACGCCACTCACAAAGCAAACACAAAGAAACCAAAGAGAGAAAAGAGAGAGGCGAGAAAAGTGTGTGTGTGTGTTTGGCCAAGTCAAGTTTTTGATGATCAAAGTTGGTTTAAGTGAGTTTTGACATCCCAATCCATCAAGCAAACTTCCATAAGCTAGGAAATCAAACTTGAAGCATCCAACAAAGCAAATCAAGGTTAGTTACTCATTTTTGGATTAGTTTTTGTGTTGGTTTGGGTTGGTTGTTTTGATGATATTTGAATTGGTTTTGATTGGGGATTTTTATCTATGTTGAGAGAGGAATTAATTGTGCTTGAAAAGTATGTGTAGAAGGCATGGAAACCTACTAAGATTGATGAGCTAGGGTTGACTTGAGATAGATTTTAGGTTGGTTTTAGATTGGAAACAAAGGGAATGAGATGTAAACAATGCATTTGATAAAATGTCTCAAAGAGCCAACATGCAAAAATTGATGGAAATGAATCTAATATGTGTTATAACATGTGAGGCCTTATGGAGAAGTATAGGAATCCAATGAAAGGGTGATGTTTTAAGCATGATTTCTTGATGTTTAGGTGACATATATTCCTATGGAAATGTTAGAATTGAATTCAAACCAATTTCGTTGTAATGCATTGTAAAGTACCTAGGAAAATCATTATGAGTTGTCATCGAAAACAGCCCTTTTTATGGGTTTGATTGAATTGTTTGAGTAGATTAAAGTGTGTATAATACTAGGAAAGGAAGAGTTAAGTTTTAGAATGAAATGAGTGAAAAAAGCCCTTAAAGGTGATCGTAAAGTGGTGTTTTTGGCCCAAAACACTTATCAAACGATATCGAAATTCGATGAAATTTTACGAGTAACCACATTGGAAGATAAGAAGAGTGTAGGAGAAAGAATTGGAGCAAAAGGATGCACGGTTTGGGCTATGCATTCAATTAGAGTTTGAGAGGTCTAAAACGGTCATTTTTGGTTCCAAGCTTCAATTTATGATGGCAAGCATATGGAAACGTCCCTTGCGGTATATATGAAGGATTCATGCAAAGAAATTGGGAATTTGGAGCATGGATCAAAGAGAAATTGAAAGGAGAAGCTACTAGTGTAGAGAGAATTTTATAAAGTTAGTATAGTTAAGTGTATCTTAGTGCATCTTTGCATTGTCTATTGAGCACATTCTAAGTGTGCTTATCATGTGTAGGTGAAGGCGAGGCTAGTGGAGCCGGAGAGGACCGTTGAAGCCATTAATGGAAGTTTGAAAGCAGGGTGAGTGCAAAATGGTTTTAGCAAAAATGTATGTGTTCTAACATGTTTATGTATTTTCTAGTATGGTTGTAATTTTATGATTTTAAAAGGATGATTTCATGAATACTATGTTTTGTATGAAAGTTATCTTTTGTGTTCTTATAAGTGTGAAAACTACTTTGAAATAGAATTCGAAGTTTTAAGTATTGTTCGATAAACGGTTGATGCAAAAAAAAATGATATATGTATAAATTTGTTTTCAAAGGCCAATTGTTTGCCCACCCTTGTAAGTTATGTAGACTCGGCCAGTACGTCTCACACGTGTATGACAATGTATGGAGGGTATTGCATCACTCACATTGGGGGACTAGAGTCCGTCGTGTCGCTTTTACGTGTATGGGACGTTGTCTTGCTCTACGCTTTGCGATTCACAATTCCGCGCCTAGTTGTTGGGACGTCTTTGTAAGTGTTACGGATGGTGTTTATGGTCAACTCATATCGTAACTCCACATTCTCGTGGTTGTAAGTTTAAGGGGTAACATTGGTGTATTTAAAAATGCGAATGTAAATTCAAAAGTAAACTATTTTATATAATTATAATTATGGTTCGAAAGGAAGCTTTACAATTGAATTTAGTTTGAACGATATTATTGTTTATTAAGTTTATGAAAAGTTTTATGTTTCCCTTATGTTGGGATTTATATGATTTTATTATGTTAAACATGAACTTTTATGAGATTTGAAGTGAAATGATTATGAAATGCAACTCTATTTTTAATATTTTTAAGAAGGTATTTTTACAAATGAATATAATATTGTTTTACAACTTACGCACACTCACTGAGCTTCATTAAGCTCACTTTTTCCTATTTTATGTCAAAAACCTCCTCAGGTGCTAGCGCAGGTGACGTGGCACAAGATTACCCTCTGTAGATATAGGTGGGCGTCGACTCGACGAATGCTTCCCTTGTATAAACATTTTGCATACATATGAAAGTTGAAAAGCCTCCCCTTTGTTGTATTTGATCATATATTTTCGTGGCTTTTGAAATAAATGTTTGTATCTATGTATCTTTTGATATGTGTAAAGTTTTATAAATTTATTTTAAGTGATGAAAAGTATGTATTTGGCTAAGTTAATTTCTTACAAATTTTGACTTTGGCCTTTGGTTTAAATTTATGATTTCGAATGATTTTTAACTTATGTGATTTATGGTTTTTAATCCCAAGATTTTATGGGTTTATATTACTTTTAAATTATGTAGATTACATGGAAAGAGTTTGTGGAAGTAGTTGTGTTGGATATTGAAAATAGTCGAAATGTATTTTAACCTTACAAGTATCTTAGGAACCTTAAAAATATAAATGTTATATTGCCAAATTTCCGTTTGAAAAAAAAAAAAAAATTCAACTCAATCGTGTTTATAAGTAATGAAAATTTTAAAGGTTTGTTCCACGGATTCCTTTTAGGCCATTAAGGAAGGGTTTAGGAAGATTCCATCAGGGTGCCAGGCAGGGCTCTCCGGATACAAGTATGATAAGATCCGGGTTGGGTCCCGTCACTCATGGTCGTCACGGTTGAAATGACATTAGAGAGATAATCAGATCTTTTTCCCACCATGGTTACTTCTTCTCTATCCCATGTCTTTAGCGTAATCCTCTTGAGGAGATAATCAATGATGACTTGATGTCTGGATAACCAATCTATGCCCAAAATCACATCAAACTCACGGAAAGGTAACTCCACCAGGTCTTCTGGAAATTCATGTCCCTGAATCTGAATGAAACAATTTCTATGAACCCTATTTACAATTACGCTGTGGCCTAAATGGTTATTAACCAAGATTTCATTTTCGGTGACATCTGTCTGTAAGTCTTTGTCTTCAGGTAATGAACTTCAGATGTATGAATATGTGGATCCTAGATTTATCAATGCAAGTGCAAATGTATCAAAGATCAAAATCATACCCATCATTACATCCAGTGTATCTTGGTCCTCCTGGGCCCTGATGGCATAAGCACGGGCTGAGATCCGGGAATCTCGTCATACTATTGTCTCTGGTGTCCCCCTCTGCCTGCTACTTTGTGCCTTTGGTTGATTGGACCCTGGTCTTTTACTTCTTTGAACTGAAGAAACTGATTTCTCCGGTTGTGAAGTGATAGTGGCTCTACTCTTCAGACAGTCTCTCATAATATGTTCATATGATCCACATCTGAAACATGCCTCAGTCAACCTCCAACACTCACCCCCGTGTCTCCTACCACAATGGTCATATGGAGGCAGAGCTGGTCCCCTCGCAATGCTCCCTGAGGTACTGGCCACAGATAAAGTGGAATGTGCGGATCTAGCACTAATACCTTGTTTCTGTCGTTAGGGATGTGATTGGCCACTCGTTTAAGGTCCTTTTTGTTTCTTGTTAGGCAACTGTGATGAGCTGGATTGCCCTGGACTCCACCTCTATTGGTTTCTGTCTTTTCTCATCTGTTCTTCCTTTTTTACTTTTTCCACGTTCAAGGCGGCTGAAACCAGTCTGGGAAAATCCTCCAACTGGAGAGCTATGATCTAGAGGCAGATATAATCGTTCAGGCCATCCTCAAATCAATGAGGTCCACCACTTGTAGGCATCCTCCTGAAGCAGTGAAACTGCACACTCTACTCTCTCTTCTAGTGTGCAGTGCATCTGATCTAGTATCCACTCAATCCTATCTAACCAGAACTCTGTGGTCGTGGCATCTTCATCTTTTCGCCCATGAAAATTTATAGGCCGATGTTTCGCCAGCCGCTCTATCATTGACTTTCGCGGTGTAGCTATGGTAAACTACTGGAAAAACTCTGTCATCTGCTGCATAAACATTGACTGAGCTAGTGCCTCCAGACTTGCCATCTAAGGATCCGTGGCCTCTCCTGGTAATCCCCCAGCCACACTAATTAGGCTATTAGGTTGACTCTCGTCTCCTTCAAGGGCTCGAGGACTAGATGGTTCCATTCTTTATCCTACATAAGACAGAAGAACACATTCTGCAGATTAGAGTCACATCCTTTTATGTTTTATGCAATGCAACGCATGTACACACATCAAAATCATTTTCCAGAAATAACTAGATCTAGGATCACCTAAACCATGACTCTAATACCATTAAATGTAACACCCCCTAACCCCTTTTAACGGAATTTAGGGGACGTTACATTTTCAATACTCTTTTCGAATTCTTTTAATAAATTATTTATATATTTTTTTTTTTAAGAAAAAACAAATATCAGTTCAATTTAAAGTTTTAATTAAGGTACAACATTTATATTTGCTTTATAAAACTTTATACAAAACTCAAAATTTATCAAATTCAAATACAAATATATTACACATTCCTAAAGAGAAACTCATCAATCAAACATTGACACAAACACAAATATATTACCAAATTGAAAATGAGAGAATAGTCTCTGACCCATTTCATCCGACTTTTAACTTTTTTTTTTTCTCATTTTCAATTTAGTCCCTCAACCTTTTACGAATTACTAATTATATCCCTATTTCGATTTCAATGCATTTCATTTGGTAATTAACTAACTAATCATCACAATAATCAATTAATTTAATTTCTATTCAATATCAATCAATTTCTTAAATTGTTAATTGTTCTAGGTGGCAATTCTTGATTGTTTTATTTTCCATTCAATTGGATAACGATATGATGGTTATTCTTTTACTTTATAATAGTTAAGCTACCAATTCCATCTCCTCATTAATTTCAAAATTAAAATCTCTTCGGTTAATAAAAATAAATTTAAATCCTACAAATAATTGCACCTCATAAATAATTTCCTCTCTAAATAAATTTATATATTTTGTTCTAATAAAATACATATGCTCCATTAAATAATTCTTACATGCTTAATAATATTATAAAGCATGTTGATCGTATTTAACGGAAATGAAATTAGGGGTGTTACAAAAATGGTGAAAAACACAAAAAAAAAAAAATGTTTTTCATTTTTTAGTTATCATTTTAAAAAATGTGTTTTCTATTTTCAAAAATATGTTTTGCAAAACAATCCAATTATATTCTCTCCTTTGTTTCTTTATATGGTTGTGAGTTAGTAAGAGGACCAAATAGACCTACAATTTGAACTCTAATAATGTTGGAATTATTTATTGAACTCCTTAGTGAAATAATTCACTATTATTAACCTTAGAATTATTCCACTAAAAACTCAAGGTTGCACTCTTAAAATTATAGATGTTTTACATAATCTGAATTTTCAGTGTCCATTGATTTAATTATTTCATATGATTTGATTCTCCATAAGTAATTCATAATTAGAGGTAGGTCATTAAAGTTCGTTATACCTATCTAATTATATCTTGTTCAATTAAGTATCATTGATTCTCTAATGAATAATATATTCATAAAAACTTATGAATTAATTTTTCCGTTTATTCATAACAGAAAGTCGAGCGCTCTTATTATTTAAGACATAAATCAACACTTAAATGAATTACTCATCTACTTTTCGCAAGAATGAATGAATTTTACTATTGTGTAGAATGTTTCTAGTCATTTATTAAATCACATCTCCAAAATACAAAACTTATTGACTGTAAATATATAACAATCTCACCCATGTAAAATCAAAAGATAAGACTCAATAAATATGAGTCCATAGAACACTCATGATTAAGATCAATTCATATATGATCATCTAGTCGATAAATATTAATTTCTGTATTTAACGGATATTAACAAAAAATTCATTTTTATCATGGTCCAGTCCTATATAATTTTTATTATATAAACTATCTTTATTTTCATATCACCATATGAATGATCCAGAATAAGATCATCATATTAAATACAAAACGGAGGACCGTAACTATAAATTTATCACAAGTAAAATACTTAGTTTTGTTTGCTTTCTACGAATTCTCTAGATTATTAATTTCAAACTAAATTCTTTTGTATATAACATTTATATACATAGGTTAAGACTATATAAATAATCATGAATGTTATATTATAGTCGTATGAAACAAACATTTTATAAACGCACATAAATTGAATAAAATAAACATATTTTAGTTATTATTTATTTAAACGTTTATAAATTACAATATCTTAAGATGCAAACCTTATCATGTTATACCTATAAAGTGTAACTATTCAATCAAAATAATAATAATCGACATAGATCCAATGATTGGTAATAAATTTAGCATCACGTCTGCATAGGGAAGTCTGAATGATGCCTCGATAAGTCACATTATTGTGGATGTGACTGTTACGACTATTGGTTGATAACTATTGACTAACAAATGTTGCTTGAAGGAAATGAAACAATTAATCTTCTAATGCGACCAAAATGACCAACTCACATTAGAAGTTAGGGGTCTTGATATTGTGCCTAAAAATAACACCTGAGCCTTCAATCCAATAAAAAGAAAATCGAAAGCCCAATAGAACGACATAGTCAGAAAGCCCATAAAATCTACCACGTCAGTATGAACCAATGAAGTCGAAAACTCTAAGCAACCAACAATGAAATAATAGGTAGTGGAGTAGCTTGTAATGAGTAGCTCGCACGTGAAGCGGTTTGTGCTCATAGTAGCCTGAATTACAAAAATTGATATATTTCCTTATTTCATCAAAATCTTGGAGAAGGAAAGAGATCTCCATCAAACTAAAACTACACCAGCTAAGAAATGTCCGGAATTGTAGTTTGATTCAGAATCTATATACTTATAACAGTGTGATGTAAATTAGGAAAAAAAATCTTAGTCTTTCCTACTTTTTAGTGACGAATTGTACAAGCACAAGGAACCCTAGTGCTATAAATAGAGTCCTTCATATAAAGAAAACGAATCCAACTTCGACCACCATATACCGATGCTCTGTTTCTCTACTCCTTCTTTTCTTTGCAATAACATAACTGTGGATGTAGACTTTCATCCGATACAGTCGAACCATATTAAAAACTCTCATGTCTCCTTTGTTTGTTTGCCTTTATATTTTCATCACATTGCTTTACACTATAATTATTCTTGTTATTTCATCAACTTTGTCCAAATCATATTAAATCGAGTGTTGGCTAATTTTATCGGTCAACAGGTATTAAAAAATAGACACTACAATTAAAGGTGTCTTATTTGTAATCCTCAACTTGGTTTGATCTAAGTGCCGTTTGAATTCGATAAATGCATCCCATTAAATATTTAAAAAAATTGTAATTTATGTAAAAAACAAAATTGATGACGTTGGTTTGTGAATATATATAACAATCAAATTAAATAAACAATATGTATTATAATAAATGAATTATAATTTTTTTTCAAAACTAAATGGGTTATAATTTTTAAAAATAATATTTATAAAAAAGGTGGACATTAAATTATAATGGATGATATTTCATATATATATATATATACACACGGAGGGATTTAATAATCAAATATGCCTAATTTTTAAATGTAAATATCAATTAATCAAATTCATTCTTTGCATTTGAATTAAGTAAGAGAGAGAATTTGTTTTAGGAAAAAGAATGTAAATGACGAATTTGATTGGTTACTCCTTATATTTTAAAATAAAGTATATCTAATTATGAAAGTTTTATGTGTGTGTATATATATATATATATATATATATATTAAAATGGTCGCAAATAGAGCCACTTCGATCACAATAAATAGGTGGAACAGTTTTACACCTCGGCTTAAATGACGGCTCCAAGGCTCCGCGCTAGCTATACAATAAAAGTGTTAAAAGAGTAGCAAAGTTTAATTAGTTTACAAGTTATGAATATTAATTGATTAATAATCGGCAGCAGTTTGCGTAGGACATCCGTCTCTTTGATCGAAAGAGAAACCCTAGGTGAGTGGAGAGGGAATGGGGAGCAACAACAAGCACAAGAAGAAGAATGAAGACGTAGGGTTGTACTTTCTAGAGCAGGCTGGGGGCTGTTGGGGTGTGGAGGAGGAGGAGGAGGAGAAAGAGGAGTTGCCGACGGAGCTGAACCCCATCAACAGCTCTGGAGGGTTTCTGCTGGTTTTGCCAGACAAGTTGTCGATCAAGTACACAAGCGTCAACTTGCACGGCCATGACGTAGGGGTCGTCCAAGCCAATAAGCCTGCTCCTGTCAAGCGCCTTCTCTACTACTTCGAGATTTATGTCAAGAATGCTGGTGCCAAGGGCCAGATTGCCATTGGCTTCACCATTGACTCTTTCAAGATGCGCAGACAACCCGGGTACGAGTGTCGTTCCTTTTCATTGTTTTCATTAAGCAAATCTGAGTGTTTGTGTGTTGCAATTGTGTTCTTGATGAGGGAGCTTTGATTTAAAGAAAAAGAGACCTCTGGGATAGGAAAAGGAGACTGCTAGGTTGCAATTTTTAGCTTGGCTTGGGTGGGTCTGGACACAATATGTATCATATTCATTTTAAAATAATAGATTAAAACATAAAAAGAAGCATACTTGAATTTTTGGAAATGAAAGCCACTGTTAAGATAGAAATTCTACTTGATTTTGTAAACACATACTTTTTTATAACCTCTTATGATATCTTCCAAAATTCTTGCCACTCAGAGAGAGAGAGAGAGAGAGAGAGAGAGAGAGAGAGAGAGAGAGAGGATTGTTCACTGCATAATTCTAAATGGGTCTCTTCTCTTTCGAAATGTTGCATGTAAGTTGACCATTTTGTTTAAAGAAATTGATCATTTGAATCAATCCAAGAGCCCTATCGTAATCTAAGTGCAAATGGAACAATACTATTTTGTTAATTTCAAATCCAAGTACAAAGAGCAGACCTATGAAGTTAGCCAAACTTGAAGAACAAATAAATCAATGTGTAATCAATTAACAAGTGATAGGGTTGGGAAGGAAGAACATTAATGACTCCCAAAACTAGACTTTGATTGACCTTTGAAGGCTCATGGTTAATAGAATTCCTAAGATGCTGTAAATGATAGGGTTCTAAGGTTTTGGTAAAAGATGGGTATGAATTATCACTTGCTAGAATGGATAAGCCTACAATAGACAAAGTTCTATTACTTGCTTTTTCTTCTCTTGAAATCTAAGTTTCGTCTCTTTTTCTGTTGAATATTTACAGAGAGTATCTTTCATATTGTTGTGTCTGGTTTTGTGAGGATTTGGAACTGTAGGTTGAGTATCACTATGTTGTATGGAAATTGTTGAGTTGCATTGCTTGTGACGTAGTCACGGTAATGATATTTTAACAAAATTTTAAAACACTAGATTAATGAACTCTTAGTGGCTAAAAATTTATCTTACATGCATAATTAATGAACATGGGAGATAGCGCATGTAGGATGTTATTTTAACCATTTAAAGATCTTTGATTTAGTAAACCATAATCTGTCTAAAGAAAGGGCTTTTAATCCTTTCATAATATCTATGTCTTATAGATGTGTGTGTGTACTATGTACACACACATGAAACATACACATTCACTTATGCGCATATATGTATGTGTGTATGTGTGATTGCAGATTGCCTGTATGCATGTCTTCATGTATGTATGTGTGTATTTATATTTCTTTAATGCCTGCTCGGACACTTGGTAGACAATATATCATGGTGTTTAGATTTATCTTGATGCTTTTATAAATTTATGGGTAGTGTTGACCTGTGCCCTAAGACCAAAATCGACTAATGGGTGAATGAAAGATAAAGAAAAAGATAAAACAATAAATGCATTTGTTGACTTTTTCCTTGATCTTCTTCGTGTTAATTTGTGCCCTTAGGGCTCGGGTTAACATTACCCTTTATTTATTTAAATGTGGAGGGGAAAATTCCTCCTTGTAGGGTGTTGACAAATAAGAAAATTATTTAGAATTTTGTTTGAGCTGTTTGTTTGTGTTATTGAACAAACAAAAGAATAACAGATTGTGACATCCTCTGTGAAATAGCGTCTTGGTAGTTAAGTGCACTTTATGAATTTGTGAGAAGTGAATATGTGAGAATTTCTGACGTTGCAATTGTCAAAGTGTTATTCACATGTAAAGGACAAGACCTTGTCTGCCATGTAGAGCTATGTTATTCACTACTATTCGCCAGTTCCCAAAAAAAAAAAAATAATAATTAACCCTTCGTTTTTAATATAGTGTGATATACTTTTGCCTTCATTTCTTCATTTTGCCTTTTCCTTATGCAGTTGGGAAGCAAACAGTTGTGGATATCATGGTGATGATGGATTGCTTTACCATGGACAAGGGAAGGGAGAGACATTTGGCCCAACCTTTACATCTAAAGATACTGTTGGTGGTGGTATTAACTATGCTTCGCAGGAATTTTTTTTCACGTAAGGCAGTATATAATTTGTTTAATATACATAGTTTGATTATCTATTTGTTTGTGTATAGCTTTAATTTATTCTAGTGTCTTCCATTTCTTCTAAAGCTTCTAATGTTTTGTTTTATTTACATTGATGCCAGGAAAAATGGTACTTTAGTCGGAACAGCGTTCAAGGATATCAAGGGTCCATTGTTTCCTACCATTGCAGTTCACAGTCAAAATGAGGAGTATGTTCTGCTCCCTTTTATATATTTGCATTACTGCTTCTCTCTAACATATTCTAGTAGATTTTAGTGGAAGATTATTTATTGCTGACATCAAAATCTGTAAATTTGTTCTACTAATTGAGATATATTAATTATGTTATGGTTTTATTATCTGTAAGACTCTCATCATTAGCATTGACATTGTTGTAATTTGGTCTTATACGAAAACCTATTTTAATGCTTAGCTGTTTTGGTGCCATCACTTTTAAGAAGCAATTGCAGGCACCTAATTTATTGCATGTGTTAGTGATACTATAGGTTGCTGTCTGGTGATCAACCTTCAGTTAGTGCTAACTTTTGTGAATGGGGACCTCGCTGGCAGGAGACAGTCTTCATTAGAGTTATGCACGTATGCTTAGCTTATATAGGTCTTTGTAAATGAATTGTCTAACTTTTGTATCTTCTGATTCTCAATGAGTAATAATAGTTCCTGCTTCTTAAGAAAAAAGAAAAGCAAAAAAAACTATTGTGAATGCGCAAAACGAATTATGATTTAGTAAACAAAGGAATTTAATCATGTGAGTTGTAACAGGCTTACTTCTATTGATGTGAAAATAAATTATGAGAGCAAAATCTTGCAAGTGGATGATCACAAACATTATTCCTCTCTCCGTGTGTGTATATATGCATATATATTATCTTTTAATTTCCGTGATTTTTGGTTATTTTATTATGCGTTCTGTATTATTATTATTATTATTATTATTATTATTATTATTTTATAATTCAGAAATTCCTCGAAACTGTTTAGCGAATTCAAGTTCGAAACTAGAGCCTTGTTGTACCCTATAATCTTTGAAAAACTATAAACTATAATCTTTGACTGTGTAGATACCCACGAGGGTTTGAATCTTAAACCTTGAGGGAGGAAACCCCAAGATCCAATCATTCTTACTAACAACTCATGGGTGCATTCTGTATGTTTGTCTTCTATATCATTGTCAAAGGATTGGTGTGAGGGGTTGTCCTTTTATTTGTTTTTATTTATTTATTATTATTATTATTATTATTTTTGGCTTCTAGATATCTGTTTTTCTTATAATGCCTGTCAACTTGTGTAGTACTCTAACTGTAAGATTGTCTTCACTATTGATACATAATTGATTTCAATGCTATGTTCGTGGTCCTGGTTTTGTTTACTGCTTTACTTCTTTTTGTGCTTGCATAAAAGCTCACTCAGCATTACATTTTTTAAGAGATATGCCGGTGTGGTATCTAAACAGTGCATTCTGGCCATTACCTGTATCTCCTTAACCAAGGAATTTTGATAGCTTCTGAAAATTTGGGCAACTAATTGACTTTTGTGATATTGCTGCTGTTTTGTTTCCACTCTCTGCTTTTGGCACAAAGAAAATGCAACAGGATCTGAGAGACAAAAGGTAATGGGTGTGTGCTCTCAGAATTTTAGCTACTTATTAATTTTGAGAATGAGAGCGAAATGGCAAATTGATTAATAGGAATGACTACTAGGCTTTGTGAGTTAGTTATCTCTTGATGCAAGAAAGCATTGGTTACTGCTAGATAAGGGTTGCATTTGTGAGTTAACTAAGTTCCTTTGCTTGCTGCTGTCAATGCTTTCCAGAGAACTACCATCAATCCTCTCTTCTGTTCCTAAGGAGAAACTCATCAATCAATCCTAAGTTCCTAACAAATCTTATCTCACTGTAATTTTTTTTTTCTTTGGTAGAAAGAGTCACACCATGCAGCAACAGAAAGTATGTTGGTGGCAAAATAACTAAGGCACAGCATGCTAACATAAGAGAAGCTTAAATTATCAAATTGGTAAACTATGATTTTAACCTACAAGATTATTGAAAAACAAAAATTTTGTCTATCCAGTGCTTATTTCTTGACATGTGGAAGATAATTGACCTATTAATGAATGACATTGATGATGGTACACCTTCTGAATTTCTTCTACCTTTGCAAAGATATATTAGTGAGAAAATGTTGTGGCTTATTGAAGGCTGTTAATCCCTGCAGTTAGGTCTGGGAAAAGCTATAGACAATTTTATTATTTTCTTTAAGATTTCCTATTTGCCATGCAATGTCTGGCATAAGCTGCAATACTGGTGAATTTCTGTTTTCTGTCTTCAGTTTGTCATGCTCTCTCAACCTCTCACCCCCTCTCTCAGGTTTCAATGATTTTTCTGCCGGACTTCTGTATAGTGCTGTGCCTATGAGAAGCCTTTGTGAAAATACTTGGTCTTCACTTTCAAATTTATTTGCACTTGTATTAGGTGCTAATACCTGTTAATAGTTGTCACTTAACATGTGTTTCTGTTATATTGATACAAGTACTGACTCTTTTTTTTTTTTGTGCATTTGATTTTAATCTTGCAGGGTTCAAGTCAACTTTGGGCAGACCGAATTTGCTTTTGATTTAAAGGCAAGATAGACCTCTCTCTCTCTCTCTCTCTCTCTCTCTCTCTCTCTCTCTCTCTGTAACTTTGTTATGTTGAGCTGACTTTGTCTTAGATTCACTCTCAGCCTATTTTAATATTTGGTTAACCTTGACTTAAAGTGGGGATTGTGAAAGGTTCACTGAGGTGGGATTTACTTTACTTTTTTTTTTATTGGAAGCTCTTTCAATAGAGGCTAGGTCCTAAAACTTGAAAGTTCTAATATTTGTCAACCAAACCTCAAAAAGTGGCTTTAGGGTCCAAAAAGGCAAAATCTGGCATCCAAAAGCCATATGCCAAATAAGACCAATGTAGAATAAACTTCATTTAACAGTTTCAAGAAACACTTTTTCAACTTTGGAGTATCGACTGGACCGGTTTATGGCTTACAACTGTTGTAAAGTCAAATGATCTAAGAAACTTCCTAAATGAAAGGATAGCAGACTCCATTACTTGCCTAAATTTGAAATTCTATAATTAGTGAAGGTTCTCTATTTAGTTTTTAGTGTTATCTGTATATTTATTATTTTTTTTTGGGTTTTATTCAACCTCTTTTTAATATTTTGTGTTAGGAATATGAAGCCCAAGAGAGGATGAAGCAACAAATGACGATTGAAAAAATATCCTTACCACCAAATGTCAGTTATGGGTAAGTTCATCTTGTTTTTAGCTCTGCAAGACAGAATGCTTTCTGCTCTTAGCGTATGTAAACTTGTAGAATGCTGAAACGGTTTAAAGAATCACACCCTCAAATGACATTTTAAAGATCTGCACATTCTATGTCTTATCTAATAATTTAAAAATTTTTGTTTCTCTGGCTCTTCTACTAATTTACTCAAGACTTGCATCTTCAAGATGAGAAGAAGACAGTGGTTCTATGTAAATTGCCTTTGGCCCTCAGACTTTAGTTGTTAAATTGGTCTACAGGGTTTATTTTCTCCATATACTCAAGTCCCTTTGCATCTAAATATTTTCCAAGAACCCTGGCGAGTATTCTTTACATCATCAATTTAATACTTCATATGCCACCAAACTACTATAATTTGCTTGCCTCCCTCTTCAGAACTGTTGCTTGAGAACCTACTTATTGATATCCAGAACACTTGAGGAACACTTATGACCTCAAAAATTTCTTTCAGTCAAAGGGCAATTACATTTGAAATAATTTTTAGATGTATACCAGCTTGATTGGTCTAAAATATCAAAATTTCGGTGATCTGTCGAATGAGGCAATATAAGTTGTACTGGTGATTTAATTGATACTTCTCTTTGAATGCACTTACCCTTGACCTTCTGTAAATTTTCCTTTAGAATGTGTTTTCTCGAGACAACATTTAAAAATGGTTTTCCTTGCCTCATCATCTTCAAATGCGTGTGAACAATAAATGACTAAATAAAAGCTGTAGAGACATTCTCAAAACATTTTTATAACTGTATTGTTGGTTGTTGAGGAATAGGATTCTTTAACTGTAAATAATAACAATTCAGACTTTGACAGAAAAGGACTTTGTGATTGATCACTGTAAAGGGTTTCTAACTTACTAAGATGCTAAAATTTATATGATGACCCTGGACCACTTTTTCACAGCTCATTGTGGGGAATCTTTCTTTTGTACATGAAATCGAATGAACTTGTACCAGAAAGAAATTGCTATTGTAACTGTGCAAAAAGCAGTCTGCATCAACTGGAAAAACCCCAATTGATTGCTCACAACTTGTAAAAGAATAAACTGCGAATTGTAATGACTAAAAAGGAACAGTATCTGCATAAATTCACTTGAAGCTGAAGCCCATAATAATGCCCAACCTCCATTACAGTTAATTTTTATTTATCAAACTGCCATTGACTGAAAAGTAAATAAAACAGTAATAGAAATTAAACCAACATTGTGAAACCCCAAAAACATTAGAAATGGAAAAAGAACCGACTTTAAGACCTTGTTAAGCAACTAGTGAATGGATAAATCAGGTCAATATTGGAAATCAAAAGATGATTCTAAATTTATTTGGTCTTTGAATCATTGAAGATTTTGTACTAATTTCCTTTGACAATGTGGTTGGAACTTGGGAGTGGGATTGAAGTTTTGTTTGTGTTTTACTTTAAGCTTTTAAATATTTGGTTTCAGTCCTTTCATTAATGTTATCAAGTCTTTGTATCAGCATTTCAATATTAAGTTTTGCCTGGAATTTATGGTGTCGGTCATCCACATTGATAGACATGAGAGATTATTTTTTATCAATCTATTTGTTGAATAAAGTATCAGGTTTTCTTATATGTAGAACTGGTGGAGCGGAATTGTGTTTCAAAATCTAAATGAGTAAACTTAATAAAGAAACAATAGAATACAAACCTCTAGTTTGTTATTACTAAAAGAAAATAAAATAAGCTATTTAACACAAACAAATCAGTACATCAAGAATATATGTTTTTATTATTAATCCATTTGTATCCTTGAGCAGACTTGTTCGCTCCTACTTATTACATTATGGCTATGAAGATACACTTAATTCATTTGACTTGGCTGGTAAAAGTACTGTACCTCCTATATATATTGCTCAAGAAAATGGCTTTGATCAGCAAGACATTGTATATGCGTTAAATCAAAGAAAGACTCTTCGTCAGGTATTTTTTTCCCTGCCCAGATAACTGGTGTTTTTCTAAACTAATTTTTTATAGTTATTTGGTATTGACTACCACAGTCTCTTTGTGATTAAAGCTAATCAGGAACGGTGAGATTGATGCTGCATTTGCTAAACTTCACAACTGGTATCCTTGGATTGTTCAGGTATATTGACTGCAGTTAGAGACTATTTTCTGTTATCAACATGGTATAGTTTAATCTGCATTAATAAGGCAAATACTCATCCTTTTTCCATTAATTTTTTTATCTTGTTCTGCATGTTGTATGGCACCATAACTGTTTGTAAAAACAATGAGAATAATGTTTCTCACTGCCTCAAAGCTTTTCAGTTTCACTGTCATTGTCTTGGTTTGCCAGAGAACTTATACCAGTGCATCATTATTTTCATATCTGGGATTATAGTTTTAAAATTTGAATTGAAATGCCGCCTTGTGGCTGAAGGTGTGCCTCAGCAGCATTGCTGCTGGAGGTGACATGAGGCAGGTGCCTCAGCCCTCTTGAAGCACAAGGCAGCCTCAAATGCTTGAGACGGCCGCCTCGGCACTGAGTTGAGGCGACTTCAGTTCTGGTCCTGAGGCGGCCATCACAGATTTTTTTTTTTTTCCCCCCCAAAATAAGCCCCTTTTTTATAAAAGAAAAACATATAAAGCAGACAAAAACTTGTTACTTTCTATCCAAGAAAGTGCTGACTTCCATCATCCAAACCCTAAAACTATTTTCTAGTCTCCATTGAACCCCCTCAAAACTCAAATAATAGTTTATGTAATATACTATGGTCATTTGTGATTAGGATGATATTTTTATTGGTTATGTTTCATTTTGTTGGGATATGTATATTTTTAATGTTGATTATGACTCATTTATTAAATATTATGGATGAATTTTTACTTTATTTTTTTTAATAATAATAATAATAATATTATTATTATTATCATCATCAATTTTGAGTTGAGACGGCTGTTTCGACCACCTCCAGGTGGCCCTTCATCTTGCTGGGACATGACCGCCTCTCATCGCCTCCTGCTTTTAAAATCTATGGTTTGGATGCATTGTCATCCGTAAGTTTGTGGCTGTACTTTTGGTTGCTTAGTGCAAAATGTGTCTACTTTGAGATGCAAACAGATGTAAAGTCACCCACGCAATCGTAGTTGCCATACTCTGCTTGTTAAATTATTTGTATACTGTGCTGTGCATAGCTCAATAGCTGGCCATTTTCTTCATGATAAATTGACCTGAAGCTGCTGGTGAATTTAATTACTTGCCGTTTTTAGGAAGATGCAAAGGAGAAAGAAATGTTTTTTCTTTCTGTAACCATTATTATCTTGGGTTAGTTCTGAAGTTCAGTTGATCCTTGCTCCTTGATTTTGTCATTTCATATGTAGTCTTTGGGACCGTGTTATGGATTGTGTATGGTCTCATCTCATGTTTTAATAAAAGAAAAAAAAAATTGCAAAATTCTTCTGTGTACTAAAGATTACTGAGTTGCTCTTAATGGTTGAAGTTGTTAATGTTGTTTTTCGTAAATTTGTGCCTTTTGCAACCTCATAGCAAGAATTAATGATCATTGACTTCAGTGAACAATACATAATCATGTGCAAGTTTAACCATTGGTTTTGCTTTCCCCAGGATGATAAATCGTCTACTTGCTTTCTGCTTCACTGTCAAAAGTTCATCGAATTGGTTCGGGTAGATCTTTCTTCTCTTGTTAATTTATTCGTAGATGCAGATACAAGAGTAGTTTTCTGATTTTGTCTTGTTTGAAAGGGATAATGGAAGACATCCAACCCATGCCTTAATATGCATAATTCATTCCCTTTTGATCTCAAAGAATATGGACAAAGGTGTATGAATCTTCTTGAAAAATGCTCCTATATGGAACCTTTATTTTGAATATTTATTTTGATTGATGATAATGATATTGAAAATGTGTTTTAATAGTAATGTCTTCTTGCCTTTTTTGATTAATTAATTTTTTGCATGTTCATCACTTTTACTTTTGGTTAGAAAACCATGAATTCTTATAATAGTACATACATATTGATGTCAAATTAAAGTCAAGTCGTAGGCCTTCAGTCCGGGTGGTACTGGAGTGTTGCAAAAAAGAAATAGGTCTTGTTTTTAATTCTTATGACATTTAAAAATGAATAATAATATTAATTTGTTTTATGATACGTATAAATAGGTAGGAGCACTGGAGGAGGCTGTGAAGTATGGCAGGGTTGAATTAGCCAAGTTCTTTGACTTGGACGAATTCAAGAATTTGGTTCAGGTACTACTGAAATAATAAACCAACATAAATTTATTTAACAAGCATTACAGAGTTCTTTCCATCTGTATTTATTTATGTGTACTGTTATTTGATGGTCAGAGGCCAAATAAATCATTACCTAGTGTTTTACCTTGTGAAAGCATGGTTCTTTTTTATTGTTAATCTCTATATGATCCTGAGCTTCAGTTTTCGAACTATTACACTATATTTTGGGACTGATATTTGATGGACAGAGCCAAATAAATCGTTACCTGGTGTTTTACCCTGTGAAAGCATGGTTTTTTTTATTGTTAATCTCTATATGATCCTGAGCTTTAGCTTTCAAACTATTACACTATCTTTTGGGATGATGTTATCTCAGTTTGATTGTCATCCTCCAAAAACTGCTTCTTGTTATTTTTTATGTTCACTCATTGTAGGGCATAGGAGAAAATGAAAATAATTCTTATTTCAAATTGAAAGAGATAGGGGGTAGGGAGAATTGCATGTCAAAGGGTAGTGGATGCACAACTGACGTTTGGTCTTCTTTTATATTATTTGGGTTTGCCTACTTTGGCCCATGTGAAGTTCATTTTGAGTTGTTTTTCATTCTTGGAAGCTCCTCTGGCTTTAAAAAGTTGATAGCAGACTCTTTTGTTAATTGGAAGTAATTTGTCATTGAAAAATTTTTGTAGGATTGTGTTGCTTTGCTGGCATATGAAAAACCATTGGAGTCCTCTGTAGGATATCTCCTCGAGGATTCACAACGTGAGATAGTGGCTGACATGGTTAATGCAACGATTTTGTCAACAAATCCGAATGTGAAAGATTTGCAGGGATGCTTGCATTCATATCTGGAGAGGTTATTAAGGCAGCTGACTGCTTGCTGCTTGGAGAGAAGGTCTATGAATGGTGATCAAGGTGAAGCTTTCCGTCTACATCGAGTAGTAAATAGTGGAAAGAGGGGTAAGTGCTAGGTGATATTCATTGCTCTTTCATCTTCACCCAGTCCATATAATCAATTGTCTTTCAGCTGCTTACTATCAAACAGTAGTTACTGGTATACCAACTAAAATCCCACCTTAAATTTACCTGATCATGCCTAATACCGGCAAAGATTGGGGTGTTATCTGTATCTTTGTGAGTTTGTAATTGCACAATCTGATCAGTTAATGAAAAAAGTTTAATCAGGAAGATACTGTGGAGGTATTTGTTTTGTATACAATTTAATTTGGTCTGGGAAGAGAAATAATATGGTTGTATTGTGTTTGGAGACTGAACAGATGGCAAAATATGTAGATATGGCTAGTATTTGGACAATTGTTCTAAGGTTCTTCAAGAATCTGCAGCTTATATTGGTAGATTCTCGTTTTCTTTGGTTGGAAACAGATTGTATCGTTGTCTACATTTGCTTTACAAGATGTATGTTCACTTCACTTATCGGCTGTTTCTACATGATTGATTGAATTGTAAGGTCATGATCTCTCATGTTTAGGGGAAGGAATGCAGTGGCAAATATTTTGTCCAACCATGAATTGTAACATTTAGATTTTGTTAGTGGAATAGACCTCCAACTTGTATTCTTAGTTAGCGTTCTTGGAGGTCGCTATCTTCAGATTCGGTTGATTCTTGTGTAATTTCTAAATTTCCTTAATAAAATTACCTACCCGGCAACTTGGCCAATTGAATTTCACTAGATAAATAATTAAAAATAAAAAATAAATGTTTTTCAACTTTTAATTTTAAAGTACCATTCAGCTTTCAACTAAACATATTATAAATTGTAACCAGGGAATTCAAAGGTCAGTAAAACTAACGGTAGAAATCTGAGTAGTTGACTGAAAATTAAAAACCTAAGATACGTGGGTGCAACTTATTACTTGCATGCCAATGGTGTTTAGTGATGATAAATACAGATTATAACACAAATAAATATTTGTAGTAGTAGAGTTTTCATGGAGTTAAAGCAGACTACATAGCTAGAACTAGTAAGGTTGATTGATGGATCAACCCTGGAAGGCAGCGGTCTCAACACCCTTATCGCTGGTGGAGTAGGCAAGAGGTGCATCATATTTGCTGAATAGTTTATAGGAAGAAATGATTGAAATCACTACATAGCAAGCTACTGCCATGAACGTGGTAACTATTGATGCAATGGCTTTGTGACAGAATCCACCAAATGACCCACAAGCAGCACTCCATGTTATTGATTTATCTCCCTTCTCTGCCAGGTACAACACTTCCGTTGCCACAGTGCCCGCTCCCAGAATCAAGTATGTCAGCACCTGCAGACCATTTTAATTAATTCCAGCTCGTTCGTTGAGAGGTTAATTTCATGAGTTTTTAGAAATTTTAATTGACCTGATCAAGCACGAAGAAAGTCCAGGCTTGAGAGGTGGTGAATGGGCGTGGCACGGCTGCTATGATAGCTGCAAGAAGAGAATAACCAGCACAAATGCCATTCGCATGCACTAAATACCTGCTTATCATACGATGTCATTACCATTTCACATGAAACAATCCATCAAAACAAGAATATATATATTCTTGTTTTGAAATATATATATATATATATATTATGAATTTGTGTTGAAAGACATCTCAAGCATACATACATCATCATTCTTTTTGCAATATATTGATCAAGATCATGTTAGCCATTGTAAATAATTGAGTGATTCTAAATTTTTTTAATTTCCATTTATTTAATCAAAGATTCAAGAACATTATTAAATTAGCCCATACAAGCAACTTAATTAGCTATTTTACCTTAAAGCTAAATGTAGAGGAAAGATATTCGATACATTAACATACCCACAAAAAAAAAATAAATAAATGAATAAAGAAAATCAAGAATAACTTGGTTGAACTAGATTGATTTTGACTGCAATATTTGATGTCTTAAAAAAACATATACATTTAGTTTTTGATAATTATGGCTAAAATGCAAAATGATGTAGCTTAATTATTTATTTTTAAGCCGCATTAAGTTGATTAACCACAGACTAGCTAAAAGAATTAAGTAAAATACAAGTACTTGTGTGTTGCTAATTACTTGTTATCAACTTTAATCTACTCTTTGACGGCGAGTCATCAACAAAATCATGGTAAGAGAATAGTAAAAAGTAAAGTCTACACCACTTATATTGCCATATATATATATATATATATTTTTTTTTTTTTTCATTTTTCATCATTATTTATGGTTGACAACAAGGTCATGCATAAAGCTGTCCTCTCTATGACCACATGATCCAATCGACTTGCCTAACTACCCATGAATGGTTAGTAAAAATGGTTAAGCCAAAAGTCTAAGGTTCAAACCTTCATGGACACTTATATGGCTAAGAATTACAATTTACTGTCTCCTAAAGACTTTAAGATTCAGCGAAATTTAAGTTTTTAACTCAAATTCGTTAAACAGTTTTAAATTTTCTAGATTATCAAAAAAATAAATAAAAAAACCCGACCTGCCCAACTCCTCACCTCCTTGTAATTAGATCTTTCCAACATATATGACAAACTAAAAAATTCAAATATTAAAATGATTAATTACCATATATCATAACAACCACGCATGCAGGTAGAAGAATTAACAAAAGGAAATGATGAGACCTGAATGCACCAAGGTTGGAATATGAAAGAGAGCCAAAGTCATTAGTCTGGGAGTTCTTGAGCATGAGAACAAGCGCAGCAACACACAGAATCATTGGAAACAAACGTAGCATGGGCTCTGCTGACCGCATGCAGCTGTTAATCTCCTCGTTGTTGTTCTCATTGTGATCATGCCTTTCTCCTCCGTCCAGTATGGGCAACGGAGACCTAGACCTTCCAGCACCACCATCAACCTGACACTTACTCTCCCTCTTCTCCATCATCATACAATACTATACTAGTAGCGTGTTACTTTTGAGGGTTGTGATGTATGTGAGTTCTTCATTACTTATTAATGGAGTTTAGGTGAGGTAGCTGGTAGAGGCATTTATTGTGTACATTAACAACTCATTAGTCAGGCCACGCTTTCCCAGTTGTCTTTATCACTGTTTAATTATGGACTTTGGAGACCCGTCCACCATGAGCACTTCATTTAATTCTTGTTTTCATTGGCTTCATTGGTACAGAAAACTACCGGAGCCTGATATTTGATGGCCTAAACTTTATGTGCTATGAATATTTGAGGTGGCCATATGGGTTATCATATCCTATTGATTTTTAGGATATCCGTCCGATGTGAAAAGCTTCTTTTAAAGAAACAGTTGGTAAAGCACAATTGTCATCATCTTTAGTAGGCGTAATCCTTATCCTTTGAATAATATATCCTTTTCTTTTTTTTATTTTTTATTATTGGAACTGATTTAGGATATAACCGAGATTTATCGGAACGGAATACTGATAATATGGCCGAGAAACTACTCACATACTAGAGCGATCTACCCACACAAAGTGGGGGGACTGCCAACTCAAATGGGTGAGGTGAAGAGTCATCACCGAGTGTAGAGTCATGTCTCTCATGGTATGGGGCTCCTGTGTTGATTCCAACAAAGCCAACAGCCGACTACTTTGAATAATCTTTTCAACACTAGGTGATTCCGTCATTTCGTTATTTCACTATTTCATTACAATAATTCAAAAAGTCCTCCACATCCTTCACATTTGTACAGCATAAACTAGAACTGGTTTCATGTAATTCACTGATGCCTTCATCTTTACCAACTTGTAGTTCATAAGCCATATTTTCATCTAACCTGATCTTGCAATGCCGAAAACAATTTGGGATGGTTGTTATCTCCATATTAGTGTTCCAAGCCGCATTATTAAAATTAATACTATTTAATATGTTCAATTATTTTAAGAATTTGTTGCTCCTAATTTTCAAAAAAAAAAAAAAAGAAAAAAAAAAAAGAGAATTTGTTGCTCCTAACCCATAACCCTCCAAGATGCTAAAATAAAATCAATGCCAATAAATAAATTTTTAATGTTCGAATAATTGTTGATATGGTATTAGGGGGGCAAGAAAGATAGTTAAACATGTTTCACACCTTCAATAACTTTTGATTGTACAAGTAGTAAAACCATAAAACTCTTTTTAAATGAATCAATAATCATTTATTAATAAATTAATACCCCCTCTAAATAATATTTTTGGGTAAATAATAATTTCTCTCGGTCCTAAAAATATTATTTTGTGGAGATTTTATTATATTTGATAGAGAATTTAGCAAAAGTACCCTTTTTAAGAATTTTATTTACATAATTACCCTTTCACGGAAGAAAGTTGCAAACCTACCTTGAAGACTTGAAGTTACCTAAAGTACCCCTAATAAATTCAAACTGTCTCATTAATACAACTCATCAATTATTTACCAACCAAAAATTAAATTATAAAAAAAATTAATAAAAAAATCATCAAATACAGATCATCTCCTGCTTGCTCATACTGAATGTTCTCAGTTACAGACTGAAGGCCTCATTGAATCAACCACTTCTCAATAGGCATGTGAAGCCTTCTATGTTAACAAACGAGCAGAACAAGTTCGAGGAAAACTCAGACTAGTCATCAATTACAAACCATTGAACCACTTTCTTCCATAATTTTACTCAAACAAAATAAAAGTTTTCTATCATATTTAGGTTTTGTTTGGAATTGTTTCTATTTACAAAATAATTATTTGTTTTACAATGAAAAGTTAATATTGTCCTTAATTTTTTTTAAGGTTGAGGAGGGGGATTAAATTCAAAAAAACTATCCATACCTTATAGTTTAAGATAAAAATGAAACTTAAACCTTTTATCTCTTAAAATCAAAGAAAGTACTCAACTACTTTTACTAAGGGTGGTGTGTTGTCCTTACTTTAATAATAATTTTACAAACTAAACAAAATTCAAATTTAAAATGAATTATTAGTTTGTAAAATTATTATTAAAATAAGGGTATTATGGACATTTTATTACAAAATAAGTGATTATTTCAAAAATAGAAGCAATTCCAAGTGCACACTTTTGAGTGGAAGATAACTTGCAAGAAATTTAGGTGTTGAAAAAGGTTAGTGTTTTAACAAAAATCATAATTTTAATTTGAAAAACCACTTGTTAAGTTGATAGAAAAATGAGTAAAAAAATGGAAAAAAAAAAAATTAAACTTCAAGTTAGCACATAACCCCATATCGAGGTCAAGAAGTAACCGCAATCGGGTTAGCACTTGACCTAATATTGAGTAATATGCTAACCCAAAACTTTAATTATTGACTCGAATTAGGTCAAGATTATGATGTGATCCAATTCAGGTCAATGTTTGACGTTTCGAGTTATATTCTAACCCAATATTGGGTCAAAAGTTGACCTGATAAATAATTATAATTTCGGGTTAGTGTCTAACTCAATTCATGTTAGATGTTGACCCGATGATTGAAGTTATGTTATCAAGTTAGTTTATGACCCAATTCAAATCATAAAATGACTCGATGGTATAAAATTTCCATCGGTTAGCTGAAGGAAATTTCATCTTTAGGTAAGTCACTAAACCAATTTGAGATGTTGACCCAGAGTGCAAATTTAAACTTTAGGGTTAGCTTTTGACCCGATTCGAGTCAATTGTTGATCTAAAGTGAAATTATAACTTTGAGTCAACCTTAATCCAAATCGAGTGAACACAAATATTTGTAAGTGGATAAAATTAACCTTCTCACCAACAATTATTAAACCTTGTTTAGTACATGAGATTGAATTGAATTATTTTGATGAAATTGGATAAATTATTTTTATGATGAGTTTGGTTCTGTATGTGATTGAATTAAAAATAGGATTGTATATTATTTGATCTATTATGGGATTGCACAAAAATAATTATGTATTATATTATTTTTATAATAAAATTACTAAAAATGTTTTAATATTATTGAAAAAAAAATAACTCTTTAAAATTAATTTTAAAATAATATTTATTTTATTATTATTGAAATATATTATTTTGTAATATTTTAATAAAGTATATAAAAATAATATTAAAAATAAATTTAATGATTTATACAATTATTGTAAGAAAGGGAATAAAAAAAGAAAAAGTTAAAATATATATATATATATCCAATGTTGGTGGGATAAATTTAACCCACCAACCAATATGGATAAAATGGTTGCATAAGACTGGATCTCATGCAACCACCAAACAAGGTATTGGATTGGGATTTATCCAATCCATTGTAACAAACAAAGCTTTAAAGATTAAAGCTGAAAAATAAATTAAAACTTCATGTGCTGCGCTTCGAATCATAGACATATCCAACAATCAAACATCATGATCGGCGATAGTGTTAATGCTTCTCGGTATCTTGACATTGATGGCAATAAAATGTAGGCGCGGTCGACAGTCTTCAGGTTAGTGTGGTGAGCATCGAGGTACGTTGGTAGTTGGTAGTTGGGGTTTGAAATGCTAGAAGGGTATTTTGGTACATGAGGGGTAATTTTACACTTTAATTACTTTAAAGGGCACTTATGTAATTTTATTGTATATATGGACCCTTTTTGCTAAATTCCCTATTCAATTTGATGGCATTATATGGGTTAATAGATTAAGAGGGATAAACTCAAACACAACCAGTTCACTTAACCAATTTAACGTGTTGATACATTAGCAACCTGAGCCCAATTATGTCTAACCCAGACTCATAAAATCATATCTGCTCCTACTATCACCGAATTGTGTCCACAATTGTCACTATTGGAAGTATACCTATCAATCCAATAATTGTAAACTGCGTGTCATTTTTTAGGATAGTTGATTCAATATTCATAAAAACTAGTATCAGTGAATGTGTAAATACTCATCTAATATCGATTGATTCAAAACAATCAAAATTTCTTTTGAAATCTTTAACTTATAAGGAAACAATTGAAATTTAATTTATAAAGAAAAGAAGATATGTATAGAAAGAAAAGTAGATACAAATATTAAATGTACTAGAAGATAAAAATGATACCCTAAGCACAGAAGTTAAAATGTAATGTATTTCTCCATTTCATAATTATCATTATTATAACATGTATGCAGCGACCTACCATCTTCCATATGGGATGATTGAATGTTACACACATTCTAACCCAACTTATACTATGGAGGTTTTCCTTTTAAATTCATGGCCATAACAAATATATAGCTGTTTTCTTTACAGATCTATAAAAAATTTGCCCTGAAGGTCATTAAAATTTAGTACTTAACCACAAAAACTCCTTTATTTCAAGTTTTATGGATATGCCCTCTAAAAAGTAAACTATGTTTAGATTCCTTTGTTTCACATTTCTTATTTAATAGGAAATGAGGGATGAAATTTGATCACTCCATATCAATAGCTTGTCTTGGCATTAGGGGAGTTCATATTAATGTTAATCACCTATAACATGAAAACTACACATTCGCAACTCGATCGATATTTACATATATACTCATGTAGCACAGCATCTCAGTCTAAATTAATAAGAGCACCATCAGTAGTGATGCATCAGTCTATACCCAAGAGGCTTGGATAGTATCTAATCACTCAGCAGCACACACATTCGAATTAAGTGGTTACCACAGAAAGGAACAAGTGAGCTGCATTATGATGAAACGTCTGTATAAGGGTTTATCATCCAACTTTAACAGAAAATGCAATCACTTCCTTATCAAGCAGTCTTATTTTGGTTTCAACTTTAGGGAAGCACTGCAAAAACAGCACATAAAATGATCGTCACACAGATGCATATATAAGGTAAAAGGAACCCACTTGAAAGCAAGTATTTACCTATTGATACAATATCGCTTTCCTGTGGGTGGTGGGCCATCATCAAACACATGGCCAAGATGAGCATCACATACAGCACAAAGAACTTCCTGCCGTGGCATGAAAATAACTGACAAATCTAACTTCGATTTCACATTGTTTCCTATGGGTTGATAATATGATGGCCAGCCAGTACCACTGTCAAACTTAGTTGATGATCTAGAGGAAAAATGTCCGTTCATCAGGTTTACCAAAATTTCTACAGTGAAGATTTCTTGCTTAACAAAAGTACCACACTTAAATCTTAAAAAAAAAAAAAAAAAAAAAAAGAAAAAAAGAAAAGCCCCACACTTACTCAAATAGTGGTGTGTCACAACATATACAATGGTAAGTTCCGGGAGTTTTTGTGTTCCAGTATTCCCTGAACATTGAGAAAAGATGTTTTAGATCGTAGACATCAGTCGTGAACAAAATTAGCATTCAACATCAGCAGTACACTCTTGAATGCTTGAACTTACAGTTCCAGGTCCCCGCTGGGGAAAATCTAGTTCATAATTCTATGGTTCTGACTCTATCCCGACCACATATATATTCTATTGTAATAGACCAAGAATGGGTCGCTAACCTACAAAGCTAATTTACAAGTCACTTGTAAATCGTCCTCCAACTACTACAGTTGCAAATGATAATAATCATCTTTGTGTCAATTGTCTCATGAGCAAATAAAAAGCAGAGCTATCAAAGATATGACCAGCATTCACATGATAAATGGATGAGGGCCAACTGAGGTGGTTTTTGCTTTCCTATCTGAAGTTTAAATAGGTTTAAAATGGACTGAAGTATGAATAGGTCCTATTAAAATGTCTGTTTCTGTCTCTAATGTTTAAATTAAAATGATGAATTGTTTGTTTTATCTAAACATCTAAAATTTGAAAAAATAAACATCTAAAATTCATTAATTTGACATTTACACCCTTAAATTTGTGAAGTGTCCTGTCCATTTGTACTTGATATATTGGACAATACTACTGAAAACCTACATTTTTATTCAATTTAAATCACAATCATCTAAATATTTGATCATATCTTGAACTTATTTCTTTATTATAATATTTAATCATTTAAATAAAATTTTTGAAGCCAGGAGGAGGAGCCTAATGGCTTGTCCTTCTCCAGATTAAGGAAGCCAATGGCTTCATCCAACTATAAGAATTAGGCTGCTACCTCCTTCAGCAGTCAGGACCTTGCTGACCACTTCCAAATATGGAGGAGGAAAGTAACAGCACTGTCCAAAGCAAGGACGAGAGCAACAGATCCATCTAACACAACTTCTCTTCTTTTTTACTTTCTTTTTCATTTAAAGTCTTTATTGCTAGTAAGGTTAGCTGTAAATTATTAAATTCAAAATGAAAATCTTTACAAGTGTATAACAAGACCATTAAGAAAAAGAAGTAATACAAAAATATGACTTTCTAGTTTTAGAATTTTTGGAACTTCCACTCAGACTTAACACAACAAATTTATTTATCTTGGAATCAAATAGTCAAAGACAAGATATCTATTTTTAAGAAACATCCAAGTTTCAAGTGCTTTAGATAACCAATTTCTACATGGTAATTTTAGATTTGTAGGTTTCCTCAATGTGTTTCATTCATCACGATCAAGTCAAACAGCATCTGTACTTATGAGAAATCCCTAAAAATGGAAACTATTAAGATATCATTCGATATCATTTGAGCAGATCAATTAATAAGATGAGGAAAATTTTCTTATATAAGGGTACTCAACCTAGGATCTATACTACATATTATAGATCATACCCAGTGAATGCCCTTTCAGTTCCTTTTTGTCGAGTTATGTAAAATTGCTGTGCTGTCAGCTGCTTTTTCCATTCTTCATCACTTAAAGATGCATAGTCAACGCCGCCTACCGCTGCACAAGACAATAAATGAATTTCGTAAAATTGTACTGAAATTAAACATGATTTATCCTTCTCACAGTAGCAGAAAATGCAACTAAGAAAAATGATTAGGTGTTTCCACATACATATGAGGAGAATGTTGATTATCACTGCAACAGAGTCTACTCCATATGGTTGAAGTTAATTCAAACATAAAAAATCCAGTGGCATGTCCCGCTTCTTGTAGAACTTTGTTGGAGGACAGATTATTTTGCTTTTCAACAGGAGGTAAAAGCCAAAGTTCTTTGAAATGTGAGGCTTTGGCAGTTTGTTTGAATAATGAAACAAATAAAATTTTTGTAGATTTAAGAGAACAAGAGGATCTGATTATAAGATAGAGGTCAATTTCTTGCATCCTTATGGGCCTCTCTTATAAAGAATTTGAATATTATATATATATAACACCTCTTTTTTTTCTGTTCACTTAAATTTGAAAGGAGCTACAATCTGATCCATTTTTGTTTGGGCTTTTGTTGACACCACTAAGACAGATTAATCTGTTTTTGTGATAGAAATTTTATGTTTTCAGTTCTCTTTGAATGAGGTTAATTCTTGTCTTAATTTTCTACTCCGCGGACAGCTTGTTTGCCCTTATCATCTTTCTTTCAATGAAATTTCCTTTTGATTTATCTTAGAATAATGATAATAATAAAATAAAATAACAAAATACCAAAAAAAAAAAAAAAACTCTCCAACAGAAGAATTAGAAATGAGTTGAACTATAAAAGGCAACTAGTATAGATTAGCACCTAGTAACTCAAATTAAATTATTTTACTGGGTGGTACTAGTAACTCAAAAGTAATTCGTCAACCATGCACCTGGAACTAGAAGAATTTTTTATGCATGGATGAGCAACATAGACCATTATATTCTTGTATCTGTAATCTTTCTCTAACTGTCATATTGAAGGTTAGAATTAATTCGACAAGATCCCCATGCTCAAAAGATCCTTCCTGCATCATGAAGATTGAGTTTCTAACTTGCTAAACGGAACGCTCACAGAAAAATTAAGTGAAGGAAGGCTGGCAATAATTGTCCTCCCCACCAGAACCATATATAAAAGATCAAAAAGGAAAAGTGGGAAATGTAAAGTAAAAACCACTCAAATAGATTTTTAGGCAGCAAGAAAGTTACTCAATACTTGGATTTAAGCTTCATCAACGTCGTGGAAGAAACAGCATATACTAAACTAAATATAGTTGAGATACCAGAATTTTGAGTGAACTGAAGATCATCAAAAGCAAAGATAACAAAAACTAAAGACTGCTAATTTGAATCTGTAATTGTCGATCTTGCACAAGCATGTCAATTCTATAGCCACCCTGTAAACGAACAGATACTTCTCCCAATTATTGAGAATAAGAAAGAAAAGAACTTAACAAAATTTTGTAGTCAAAGGTTCATAATGATACTCTAAAGCAAAGTCTATCCCATAGAGAACTTACATATATTCTTTGAAATCTTCAAAAAATTTTCTTATCTTTTTCCATCCATAGAACCCAGAAAATTATATCAAGCTTCATGACGGTACAGTTTTGACAATATGAGCCACCTAATTAGGCAGCACCAGCAGTCCCTCTGCTAATTAATATAAGTAGGGCCATTTACTTAAACAGGAATTAACAAAATCATGAATTATTTAATATGTATTAAGTTGCTCCTCAGGCTTTGCAGCCCTTCTGTTTCATATGGGAGCAAACTTGAGCACCTATGGCATCCAAGAAAATCAATTCCATGACACTAACAATAGCCGTTAAAATGAGAAAAAAGGATCAGTAAAGACCAAATGGAGTCCTGATAATTTCTATTATCTACAGATTCATGTACAGATCCTGATAACTAAAATTTTTCGCTCAAAGTTAGTAGAAGTGAGGATTTGAAGCTTGCTTTCGTCCACTACCTAAGAGAATGGTTAAGAATTTAACAAGCTGTCAATAGGCTGAGGAGATTGCAATGTTCATGTTGCTGCCATAGACAAAACAATTAATGTTTTCTTCCTGAGAAACTTGTTCATAGAAACCTATGATTTGGAGAGCAAGACAACACTCAATCCCCATCACGCATGGGCAGTTGTTTACATAGGGAAGGCACATACTCTCAATGACAAAATTACACAAAGACTACAGCTATTAAAAGTCATGTCCGTTCTCTAGCACTGGGGGAAGTAGAGCAGACATGACTTTTAATAGTTGAACTGAACAGACATCAGTTTAATTTCAAGTTTCAACTACCACTCAAAAGGTGATGTTCTGCACTGGAACAAACCAGAACAATTTCACCTTAATCAAAGAGTCTGAGACATAATCAGCATAGAAAAATGCTCTTCTGAGAAGAATATTTGTAACTAAACAACTGGTGGGTCTACAAGCTTATAAAACACATTTAAACATAATTCCAGCATAACACATAAAAGGGTCAAAGAGACCATCATCAAACATAATAAATTCATCAGGTAGAGAGAGAGAGAGAGAGAGAGAGAGAGAGAGCAAGACCTTGAGTGTTGTCTGGTTTCTGGGAAGAAGAAGAGGAGCCCATTGAGCGAACTGAGAAGGAGACTGAATTGGGATGTCTTAAAGCACGAAAAGCCTGCAAAGGCCTGGATTTGAATAGACTGTTTGAAGAAATGTTTGTTGTATGTATTGTTAAGCTATAAGAGCAAGAGACCGCCATTCTCAATCTCAACTGCTGGGCTGGCCCTGTGCTTTTTGCAAAATGCCACAAACAAAATCAATGAGATGCCGCACGTGGCTTTCTCTAAACGTTGAATGCAAAACGAGGTTCTCTGTTGCCCACGACACCACCTTTTTCACTTTTTTTTTTATTCGTAGAACATTATTTTAGAAAGTCTTGGGTCTCTCCTGCCTCCTTTTTTTATTTTATTTTTTTCATTTAAAGAGGAAATTTTGATTTTTGGTTATGAAATAAAGTTTAAAGACAATTAATATAAAATAAAATACTAACCAAAAAAAAAGAGAAATAAGGAAAATAATGATTACGGGTCTATATATAGGCATTATGTGAATTATTTCTATGATTAAATAATAATAAAATATATAATAATATCAAGGTAGTGATATCTTATGAAATTGAACTCATGATAAGTTGATAGTATCACAACACTCCTCTTTGGACTTACACCACTTTAATAATATACCTTTGGAGAGTATTAGGTTTGCTTAAATAGTGCCTCATTAAAAGCCTCACCAATAAAATCTAATGGAACAAAACATGGTCAAGTGAAAAAAAAGAATAGCACATATATGTCCAAAGATGAAGAATATTCTCTACCAAAATACAACTATCATTTTAATAGTTTATGAAGTCAATGCATACAAATACCATACACAGATTTCTCTAAAGTTAATGTTAGCAAAGTCTTAATAAATAAATCTGTGAGATTATTTGTAGATCGTATTTGTTTAACATCAGTTTGTCAAGTTTCTTAGAGTTTATAAGTGTAAAAAAACTTCGATGATAAATGTTTGATTCTGTCTCGCTTAATGTATCATCTTTAACTTGTGTAATGCAATTAGCATTATATTTATATATTGCTGTTTGTGAATTCGTAACTAGAAGCATCCTACAAGTGCTCTAAATACGATAAATGACAAACCTTAACCATACACACCCTCTATTTGTTTAATAAGTGCAAAGATAGTATAATGATATAATTAAAAAATAATTTTTAATTTTTTAATTTTCCTTTTCAAATTTCAATTTTAAATTTATTTTTTTAAAAAATGCACCATTTGTCTAATGGTAAAAGATGGTTTTTTTTTTTTTCAAATTATAAATATAATTTTTAATTTAAATATAGATGTGGAAATTCATGATTGGTGCAAAATTGGCTTTTAGTTATATTTATATAAATTTTTTTATTTGTAAATGATGATGTGGTAATTCATGATTGGTATAAAATTGTTTTTTATTTTTTAATTTGTAAATATTTTAAATTTTCTTTTTTAATTTTGTTTCAATTTAATTAAAATAAAAATAAAATGATTAAAGGTATTTTGGTCTTCGTATGTAATCTGTCATAGTTGATTGTTAGTTTTTAGTTAGAGAGACTAATTTGATAAATTTCTCAAATGTTAGGAATGACGGAATTAAAAATGTATTAATGAGTTGAAAAGTAATATTTCATCAAAAGTTAGGGGCTTAACTAAATTTTTTCCATTACAAAATTTTTGGTGTATTGTGTATAAACAACACTAAGAAAAACAAACCGATTTCTTTCAAATGTCTTAAGAAAGTAAGTTGTTCAACTAACCAAATTTCGATCACCATGGGTATGGAATCGAAACCTCTTTTCCATACAGTAAAATGACTTTGCCAAATATGTTTTCCCCGTAACAAGTCTTTGGGTGTGTGTGTGTATATGTATATATATATATATATATATATGTTTTTGTTGTTTTTGCTTGGTAGTTCAATTGATGCATTGACCCATTTTAAGGGTGCATATTCAACTGTCAAGGTAGTTTAAATTTGATAATGTACAAGAAGTTAGTCAATCAAATTTAAACTCTCACTTGGATCCGATCATGAGTTTAGATTATCCTAGATGGATCCGACCCAACTCGAATGAAAACCAATAACACTATTAGATGTTATGAGATAATTGTTACATATAACAGTTTAAGTGTAGAATAATTAAATTTATCCATCTAAAGTGTTTTGTGCCAAACCTCAAAGGTGTAAGTGTAATATCACCTTATGTAAAATCTTCCTTTTTCATGAGAAAAAAAAAGTTATAATAGAGAATCCCTTCGTATAATCCTATGGGAAGCTAATATTTAATAGAGATAATTCTATTTTCTTTTGTGTAGTTTGATATAATGTCAAAATCTCTCAATATTTTTGAAAATTGCTACTATCCCCTTATCGATTTATGAAATGAATCAGATATCCATTGTATTTTATAGAAACGTATAAAAAGTCTTTTATCATCAAAATTTATTTTGAAAATCAAAGTTTGACTGTTAATATTGAAGAGAAAATTATAAGAATCTTTTGGTTATTTTGATTATTTCAATAATAATAGGGGATAAGATAAGATTTTGTAAAATTAAAGAGGATAATTAATGATTATACAAAACTTACGGGGAACATGAGATTATCCTTAGTTGCTAAGGCGCTTGTCGTACGTGTATTGCACGTTGGTTGAGGAGCGTGGCGTACGTGGACATTTCCACTTCGATAAACTCTAAGTCCACCCAAATAAAAACACTTGCCTTTCCTCTCTCTCTCTCTCTTTCTGAGATCGCTTTGAAAGCTGGATTGCTTTGTGTAGAAGAGACTGGAGAAGGTGAATAATGAGTCAAATGTCACTTTCACCTTCAAACAATTGTCAACTCAGATTTCAGAACATACCCAGCAAACATCTTTACAAAATCATCATCTCAACTCCTTTTCGATTCAATAAAACGCACTCGTTTCGCTCCTTTTCCATCAAAAACCAATCTCAAAGCGTCCAAAAACCCATAAACGCAGCCCCACCACTAGTCGTGGTTGGGTCAGCCAATGCTGATATTTATGTAGAAATCGAGAGACTCCCTGAGGAAGGAGAAACCATCTCAGCCAAGAATGGTGAGACACTTGCAGGAGGGAAGGGTGCTAATCAGGCGGCATGTGGGGCCAAGCTCTCTCATCCAACATACTTTGTTGGTCAAGTGGGTGAGGATGCTCATGGTAAGTTGATCACTGAAGCTTTGAGTGGTTGTGGGGTTCACTTGGAATATTTGAATGTCTTGAAGAATGGTGCTCCCACTGGACATGCTGTGGTGATGCTGCAATCTGATGGCCAGAACTCTATCATCATTGTTGGAGGAGCTAACATGACTGGTTGGCCTCAGAGCTTCGATCGTCATTTGCAGCTTCTCAAGAATGCTGGCGTTCTTTTGCTTCAAAGGGAAATCCCTGATTCTGTCAACATTCAAGTTGCAAAGGTCAGGCCTTTCGATTTCTTCTTCTTTTTAATAGAAACCTATATTTAAGAGTTGTTTAATTCTTGACTATTTAAAGAAATACACTTTAATGTCTCTGAATTACAACCAATTTAATTTAGCATTAGCCGTTTGTTTTGTTATGCTGAACCGATTGGTAAAAGATGGATTGTTGTAAGAAAGCATGATTTAGGAAAAAGGAGTTCTTGGAAGCATCATTATTTTGTTGGTGGGTAGATTTTTTTCACAGCACAACTTTGTGGCAGAATATAACAAAAGGTATACAAGGACTGCATGAAATTAGTCATAGGGTGACTTTCAAATCTGTTTGGAAGACTATTTATCTAGGATATAACGATTTTATTTTGCATACCTGTTTGGTTCTTGATAATGGTGAAAAGAGTTTATCCTAGGTTGTCAGAGTAGAACAATATTCTGTTTGACGTCTAAATTTCTCTGACATATCTTTTGTCTGCTACTAAGGGCTATTCTAGTTCTATCTGTGATCTTGCAGTGTCTTCATCTGAAAATTCTATTGCTTGGGTTCTTACGTTTTTTGAAATACCACCGCAATCCTAAATCTTGTTTATTTCTCTTATTTTGAAACCGGTAAATAATCTCGGTCTGTTAATTCTTAGCGTACTGTATTCGAGTAAGTACGTCTTTGTTATGTGGATTGATAGTCATCTCTCATCTATCAAACTTTCATTCTTAGTCTTTTATGAGACTTAATCCTGGGCTTCGACTTTGATTCATGAAGTCGATCACTAACAATTGGCTTTGAAAGAGATGTCCAAACCTTTCTTTATCTCATCAATGTTGCATAATTTATCAAAGAAAGGACAGTTAATGCGTAATTTATCTTCCATGTTTACATCTTTAGTTGTCCTCCAAAAACTATGATACAAATGTGATAACATTTAATGAGGAAAAACCTTACTTGCCTCTGCTGTGGCTAGGCAGGTACGGTGCATACTTTCCCTTGCATAGCATAACTAAGTAAAGTTAAGCAAACAGATCATACTTCCTTCAATGGATTATGCTTACTTCCTCACAAAACGACCTTCGTTACAAGACATGAAACAAATCAAAAGCGTAACAGGCCAGCAGTCAAATAACTATGTGGAGGTATGTAATGACAGAAGTGGTGAGCTTTTGAAGAAGAGAGAGAAGATTATGAAGCAATTAGAAGAGAATAATGTATTTCACTTGATTATTACAACCATGGGATAGATTTAAACAGGGAGATTAAGATTAAGGGAGTGGAAATGTTTATAAGGGTTCCGAATATATTAATTTTGGAAGACACTCAAGCTTTTGAAATTTTAAGAACAGAACCTGACCTTGGTGGAGTACTTTCGCCCATTACATACAATGAGAAAACGGAAGATGACAGCAAGCTCTACAGAAATTTCATGCGGTCATGTTATCTAATCTTTTTGTTGGTTGTTGTCAGTCATGTCTAGATGATTTATCTTTTTGATAACTTTCTGGGAAGCTTGAGAGTTCTATTAATGAAACAACATTTGTGGGATCTATGAATTATTGTAACTATTGAATTTTTGTAAATTGAGGTCAATAAGTGGATAACTATGGTTTGGATTATTACATCAGAGATATCTTGCCTAGGTCTTGCCGTCTTGGTGTCTCATGCTTGAATATACATTACCACAATGATTTCATTTGGCTCAAATGATACTAGATTGTATTGAACATCAATTGTCATTTGATTGAGAGGTTAAAATTATTTGACTGCTTTAAATGGTAAATTGAGACAAAAAATTTGTGGCATTAGTATGTGATTGTTGCAACATTAATTACACATTTTGCGGTTATATCTTTTTTGGAAGTCGAGTGCTGAGGAACGAATGTTTGTGGTGGTCGTAGTCATTGGGCCTTGATTTTTTTTGTTTTTCTAAAATGAATTTTATCTGAAGTGTTGTTTGATAATTTGCTGTTATCCCACTAGTTATCAATTACAAACTCTAATTGATCTTGTTATTTTCCTACTACATATTAGCCCTAGTTCCTCAACGTCACTGCATTTTGGATATCAGTTGCAGCCAAGTTTTTCTTTGCAAACATGAGCATAATCTGTTTCGCTTCAATTTGTCTACTACCCTTTCTATATAAAATAATCAATGCTTTAGCTCACCAAATGTTCGGGAAGAAATAAGAGTTGTCCTATGGCTGTGGTTTTGTCAGCTGGGATTATTGTTTGAAAAGGAATCTCTTAGACTCTGAAGGAAACTTAAGGGTATTAACTCTGGGGTGTCAGTTTCTTTTAATGATTAATTCTTCTCTTAAAAGGAATGAAGCCACAATGGGGTACTGTTAGATAATTAAAGAAGTTACGAATTGTATTTTGTTAGTAATCATTAGACTTAAAAACTCAAGTTATTAGGAAATGACTCAAAAATAGTATTTAAGTCCTCTGACACCCTTCCATATGCAAGACCGATGGGCTTGTCCTATGGTTCTTCAAGCTGAAACACAAAAACATAACTAATTCAGGCAACAGATAATAATTATAACATGGGGAGATTCAAACTCAAGTAATCTTGGTAATATAAGGCTCTAAAACCATGTTAGTAATGCGAGACTAAAAAGTTAAAACTACTAGGAAAGGACCTAACAATAGTCTTTAAGTACTCTTAATTAAGCGCGTTAGTTGCATGATTTACCTTTCTTCTTCTTTATCTGGATTTCTTCACTATTTTTATCTATTTGCTTCCTTTTTTCCTTACCACCATCTCATGATTTCTAAACCCGAAAAAACTACTTTGACTAGCTCAACATGCTTCTATTAACAACTCTACAGCAGCAAAGTTTTTGCTTTTTATCACCATTTAGGCTTCACATTAAGTAAAGCCAAATCCTAATTGTTTTCTAAACCTTAAAAACATTACAGGTAAACTAGAATCCCTGATTTAATTTGTCCAAGCCCAATTCAAATAATGGAGATGAATTTGCTCTTTGGCTGTCATACATCATTGGTTGGTTATAAAACCTTAACGTGGTCCTGTTTGGTGGCTTGGACAAATTCAATCATGTTCAATGTCTACATCATAAATCTCCTGACTTCATTGACAGCTGTTATGTTTCTTTGTCCAGAATGAAACCGCACTGTTTTTCTCCTTTCTTCTAGTATAGTTTATTATCTCCGTGATTTGTTTATAGTTTGCATTACTTAAATGTAATGACATTGTGATGTGAGCTGAATGAATCTATGATTGTGGCATGCTTTAATATATATTTATGATTGCAGATGTAACTCCCAAATGTGAATATAAAAACATGTAACACCATTGGAGTTCTCTTTTGTTTTTTTTTGGTTTTTGTTTTTTGTTTTTTTGTTTTGTTTTGTTTTGTTTTGTTTTGTTTTTTTGGATGTAATAACAAATTATCAATGATGATGCTATCTTTGACTGCGATTTGAAATTATTAAGTAGCTTGAGTTTTTTATTCTTCTAATATATATTTTTCCTCACTTCAGTGCAATCATGGTTATTAAATCTTTATATGTTTGAAGATTACAGTTTTATGTCTGTATCAGTTATTTTAAAAATAGCAGTTCAAGGAATTTTTATTGCTTTCATTGCATTCCAAGTTTCTGGATCCTTCCTTCTGTTACTCGGAATTGCATTCAGGCTGTAAATGTTTTTGATCTTCAAATTGTCCTTGTAGTTATTCATTTGCACATTCGGATTTCATTGCTTCATTAGGCTGCAAGAAATGCAGGTGTTCCAGTGATTTTAGATGCAGGAGGAATGGATGCTCCAATCCCACGAGAACTGTTGAATGTTATTGATTTTTTCAGTCCAAATGAAAGTGAACTTGGTCGTTTAACTGGAATGCCAACAGACAGTTTTGAACAAATAAGTGAAGCAGTGGTGAAATGTCATGAAATGGTGAGTGTTATTATATGCTACAATCCATATTATTGACTACTTCTGTTATGTACTTTGCTAGATATCTTTTCTAGACCTAAATATCTGTAGAATGCAGCCCCAAAAAGTGAAAAAAAAAAACAACCTGTGGGGAGATGGTGGAACTTACATACCAATGTATGTTGTCAAAGGCTTTAGGCCATAATAATGGGCTGTAGACTGTGCTTGCCACAAATACCTGAAATTTCGTAAAACAAAGAAGAAGAGAAAAAGAACGAAATTGTGGGCAAATTTTGAAAAATCATGGAAATCTTTTGCTTTGGTGTGTTTTGTACAGCAATCCTCCGTTGTGCCTGTGGTAGCTTTTAAATGGAAAGATCATTCAGATTTGGGATTGTAGTCAGGTCAGTCGATAAGATTCTAAGAGTACTGCATTAGGTACAACTTCTCTAAGTAGAGCTTTTTAGTAGTAGATAGTTTAATAGTAGAGCTTCACTCATGAGGGGTTAGCAAAATGGTCAGACTTGTGGTTTGCTACCACAAGGTTTAAGATTCGAATTCCCTTATTGGTTACTACATGCCCAAAAGTCATAGTTTTCTGTTTTCCAAAGAATGAGGGTTTAGTAGGGGCTCCTTTTTGAAATCAAGTTTGCTAATCGGGTTTAGGGGATTTTGAAATTATCAAATAAAAGAAAGTAGAGGTTTTACTAGGTGAGTTCTTTAAGAAAGTAGTTGACTGTTTGGTTGTTAATTAAAGAACTCTTTTGAGCATGTCAACTGTTTGGTAGTATAATTTTGAAAGAGCTTTTATATGGTTTAATAAAGAGGACATATAATAGTTAGGGTTTAATATTTGTAATGACAGAGTTGTATTATTTGATGGTCTATTGTGATTGACAGATATTGTTATTAAAGTGAGCATAATAGGCCTGATTCAATTCCCATGGGATGGTAGATTGAAATTATCCCACTAAATGTTTTAATATGTGTGAACTTTTGCCATTTGGTTCTTTCACAGCATGATTTACCCGTTTAAGGTTTGTGCCTATAGATATAAGCTTTGAGTAAAATTAGTTAATAATTCTAATGTTTTCAGGATGTCAAGCAAGTGCTGGTGAAACTTGGAGCCAAAGGATCAGCTTTATTTGTAGAAGGAGAAAAACCAATTAGACAACCAATCATATCAGCTGCAAGAGTTGTAGATACGACTGGAGCAGGTGATACTTTTACTGCTGCTTTTGCTGTGGCCTTGGTCGAGGGCAAGTCCAAAGAGGAGTGTTTGAAATTTGCTGGTATGTTGGCAAGTACACACACACACACACACAAATGTATTTAAATTCCAGAAAATATTATTTTAGAACAAATTTCATTTTAGTTGTCCTGTCTTCTTTTTCCCACAGCTGCAGCTGCTTCTCTTTGTGTTCAAGTGAAGGGAGCCATTCCTAGCATGCCTGACAGGAAATCTGTATTGAAACTTCTTCAGTCCGTTTGAGAATATTTTGATTTTGGGACATGAAATTGCTATAAGTTTTCACCGTGCATATAAATAAAAGTAGGGGTAAGGGTTTTTTTTTTTTTTTTTTTAATGAAAACTGGCAAATGTTTATTATTATTCCCAGTGGTTACTAGTCAAACAATCAGATTTCTTGAAACATTTGAAGTTTTCATTCTGCTTCTCTAGTTTTCAATATGAAAAGGGATGAAATTGAATTGTCTGCATTGTGTGATCTGTCTGTTTGTAAGTTTGTCGTTTCTATAATAAAAGTCTAAACATCATACTCAAATCTAGGATCACCTTTTTATGGATTTGAGACTTTCAAAGCTGTAATATAGATTTACTACCCTCAACAAAAGAGAAAAGGAAACTTTCTAAGAAATTCATTAGAGAGTAATGTATATGATTGATTGCTTGGTTTTATCAAATCCTACTAGGATAACGTGAGAAAGACAGTATATCATGCAGTTTTACTTTGAAAGTAAATGTGGTTAGCAGTAGTCGAATACTAAGATAAACAGAAGGGAAATGCTGGAGCAGGACAGCCTTCGATATTTTATTTTTTGAAATAAAAGAGAAGCTATTATAAACCAGAAGCATTTGGAAACATACAATTAGGATTGCCATTATGCCAATAGATGGCCTTTGGAGAGGACAAGGCTAAAGCTACAAGTTTATGTGTCAAGCGGTTCCCATTTTGAAAGACGGACAGCCTTCGATATTGATGTAATTGCTGACGCGACCCGACCCGGATACCTCTAACTCTGATCTGGTCGGTCACGCCGGGCACCCCAACAGATCCCTCTCAGACCCGACTCGTCGGGCTAAGCGAAACCCGTGGAGCGAACCCTAAACTCTTTCATACTTTCTGAAACATCGTTGGGTTGGGTTTTCTTTAAAAACGGAAAACGCGTAGGAAAAATTTTTAATTTTAATTTTTGAATTCATTTTCAAAACTCATTTTTCTAACAAAATTTCGGCAGCATAACGACTGCATTTTTAATGTTCCCGAAAAACCTGTTTACAAAAATATTAACACTTCAACTATTTTCAGCACCAACCCAACTTCTGATTGCCCGTAGGCCTCAATCATGCATTTGATTTTCCAAATCAATAAAATAAGATCCAAACATAATTTAATAAAACACATTTAATCAAAAACAATTTAAAAACATTTACGAGCGAATAATTACAAATCATTTGTACACTTTTAAAAGAGATTTACATGAAAATCTAACTGATGAAATAAAATGGGCTGCTTAAATAATGTCGTGTCGCGTTGGCTCGCCCGCTGGAGGTAATGCTACTGATCGGCTACCTGCTGAGAGTACCTGAGGAGGTTTTTATAGAAAACAGAAAATAGTGAGCTAGAAGCTCAGTGAGTGATAATATTTTGTTTCTTTGAAAATCTGTTTTTCAAAACGTCATCCTCTGAAAACGTTTGAAAACTATTCTTTATTTCTAAAGCATTTCAAACTTAAATCTTTAAAACATAAACTTAGACAAGAGAATTCATTTCTAAGCACATGCATGTATTTAAATACAAAACTTGCAACTGTAAATCATAAATAACTTCAATAATAATTATAAAATATCTTTTATCTCAAATAAGTTTTTCTTTTTAAAACTGTTTCCTGATATCTTTTAAAATTACCATAGTATCCCTAAATCTGGGGTCTCTCGAATCTAACGGCTATGTGTGGAATTTCTCAGCGCTAACCATAGCTCGTCAACTCTTGAGACATCTCGCGGCTATGTGCGGAATTTCTCAGCGCTAACCATAGCTCGCCTAACCTGAGACATCTCGTGGCCATGTGCGGAATTTCTCAGCGCTAACCATAGCTCACGAAACACTACCCCACATCAGTAATGACGACTCGACTGACAGACTCTGACACTTATCCCCCTGGTTAGTGACTTATCCCTCCCCAGGATTGTGCCAACTGAAGTGGGATAGACCGATCGGATCTAAACTGCTCTGTAATCTCTGAAAATCCCTGAGGGGATACTTTCTGGTTTTGAAAACACTTTTCTCTTTTCTGCTTTAACTTTCTGGTGCAAAAGCACAATTCTCTTTTTCTGAGTGCGTAAAACACTAAAATCTGATTTCTGAGTGCCATAAGCACCAAAACTCATTTTTTGAGTGCATTAAGCACTAAAACTGATTTTCTCAATTCAAACTTGAAAACTTAGTTTCTGAAATCTCATTGCAACAACTTTATATATATTTATGCATATAAAATCACATTCTCATTTCATGCTCATGCATATATCAATGCATTAAAATAAACTCAAGCAATTACTTATCAAATCAAATTTGATAATTTGAAATACTTTTAAAATCTTTAAATAAAACTCACTCACAAGACTGATGACTGAAAATAGCGCGTGCGAAGCACCTAATCCTCTCGCCTCGATCCTCGAGCTCCCTCGCCACCTACACAACATATTATGTTCGCGTAAACCTCTGGAAACTTGAAATTATACAATCGTCCCTATATGACCCTTTTTACGCGCAACTCTCTATTTTAGTTTCTAATCTTAATCTTTCGCTTTTAATAGCTTCAATACTCTTAATTAAACTCATTAGGGTCGTCCAAACACTCAACGGATGCCATAAGGGTCAATTTACGAATTTGCCCTTCAACTAGTTTATTTTGCGATTTGAATTATCTTTAAATCTTTGATATTTTCTCAGGTTCCTAAGCTCCCAATAAACGTCAATTAACTTATTTTTCAACTTATTTTTAGTCAAAATCAACCAATAACCAAATCATAATAGAATCCACATCAAAACCAACTTAAATCACCAACAAGCATCATCAACGCGAATTAATTTCGAATCGAATAACTTACCCATTTTTCCTCTCGCGTTGACTTCGTTTTGGGACTGATTTCGAGCTATTTTGGGGCTGGGTTCAGCTGGATCTTCCTCTCTTTCCTCTCCCCTGCGCGATCTCTCTCTCTCGCGGCTGATCTCTTTTCTTTTCTCCTCGTTTTGCCGCTTATCTATTGGTGCGCGAAAGGGCTGGTTCTGGTCACGTTTGCAGCTAGATTTGAGCTGGGTATGGCCAGCTTGAAGGACTGGTTCAGCTGGACTGGGTTCCGCAGATCGGCACAATTCGGACGACAGCTCATCGCCGTTCTCTTCCGCTCTCTACCTCGCGCGATCTGCTGCAGATCTAGTGGAGTTCGGCTGGTCGGTCGGCGAACTAGATTCGACGAGCTTCTCAGCTAGACGAGCTAGATCGGCGACGATGTAGCTGGTTCTGCAAGTCGACGACGGGACAGCAGCTTGGCGTCGTCTTTCTCGCGCGATCTGAGCTGTTCGCTGCAGTTCTGCTCCGTTTTGAGTCGCGCGGAAGCTCTGCTTCAACCTGCTCGGTTCTGCGGCGATGGAGCATGGTCGGCACCGACAGCTGGTCGACAGTCTTCTTCCTCCTCTCTTCTTCTTCTTCTCTTCTTCTTTCCTTCTCTCTTCTTCTCTTCTCTTCTCTTCTCTTCTTATCTTACGCGATGAACATTCTGGATTCTACTCACTGTTCGAGCTTCACTTTTTGTGATTCAACTGACTTTTGGCTTCATGATTTCCTCCCCAAACAACTAAAAGAATAACGGTCACGTCCCTTAAAAATTTCAGTCTCCTTCCTTAATTTTTAGCTTAATTCCACTTTGACCACAATTATTAAAACTTATCTTCAATTTAGTCCCTTATCACCTTAAATATTTACTCGATTTTATTCACTATTTTATCTTTCCGTTTAGTCTCCAATCGAGTCAAAATCGATTTCTATGGGTTCCATATATCCTTAGATATTTCCATGAACCATTTAGGGTCTCCAATAATTATTTAGGAACTATTTCCGGGAAATCCATAAAATCAAATTCGAGGGCTTACAATTGCAGTTAAAGAGGCTTGTGTTTTTCAGTTTTTCACTTGGACTAACAAGCTCTGTTAAGCTGACTTTTGTTGGCTTGTACAAGGAGGATTATCACAAATCAAATATTTGTAATGACAGCTTTGTTAAGTTGTTTATTACGAATCTTGCCCTATTTTCAAAGATTTCATAAAAAATATTTAACAAAATTTATATGAAATCTATAGTCTATGAATTCTATCAAAATCTATCATTAAAAAAAAATAATAATAATAAATCCATCAAACTCCTTATAGATTGAATACACTGTCACAATATGCAATTGTAGTTGTTGGATTATGTTGCGTGTTAAAATTGGGATTTTTCGTCATCCATTTGTAGTTGCTTGGGATTTTATTATGATCTATCATCTATGTTCCTTTGTTTAGATCTATTATCCTTTGTTTATTTCCTTTATTTGGATATATTGTTCTTTGTTTGATATCTATTTTTCGAAACTGATATTGAACACTTTCGAAAAGCCTTTTAAGGGAGTAAACGATATTGGATTGGGCCTCATAGTGTATTGTTCGAATTGTAGACACTATTGTTGGGGATTGTGTCCTAAGAGCTTGTCATTATGTAAACGGTTTTGTAAATATTAATAAAGTAATCATTTCATTCAATTTATATATTTTGCAAAAATTGTAAATATCATGGAAATATCTTTGATTACCAATGTAATATCAAACTAAGTATATATGTGTATTTATATACAAACAGATTTTATTTAAAATAAGTAATCTAAAGAGCCCGTAGAAAACAAACAAGCTGAGTACTTTGTTTGTGGTAAATTTACAATTACAGTGCATTTCGTATTTAGTATGACAGTCTTATTTGAGATAGTTCATGTGACAACATAGAAATGGTGGCACCTTATATAATAAAAATTATATGAGATTAGACCACGATAAACATAAGTTTTTACCAAATATCCATTAAACTTAGATACTCATTTTTATTAATCGGATGATCATACATGAATTGATTTTAATTTTGAGTGAATTATGGACTTTTGTTTGTTGAGTTATATCATTTGATTTACATGGGTGAGATCGATGTAAATGCTTGGTCCATAACTTCATACTTTGGGGATATGATTTAGTAAGTAGTTAAGAATATTCTATACAATAATGAAATCCACTCATTTTTGCGAGAAATAGAGAAGTAATTCACTTAAAAGTTGATTCATGTCTTGAATAATAACAGTACTCAACAATCTGTTTATATGTAAACGAAAAGATAAATTTATTAGTTGTTATGAATATATTGTTTATTAGAGAATTAATGGTACTTAAAGAAACAAGAAATAATTAGAGAGATAAAACAGATGTTTTGACTTAACTTTAATTATGAACTACTTGTGGAGGATCAAATTATATGTAATGATTAAATTAATGAATACTAGAAATTTTAGATTGTATAAAAATATCTACGACTATAAAAATATCTACAGCTTTAAGAGTGCAATCTTAAATTTTTAGTAAAGTAACTCTCAGGTTAATAATAATGAATTATTTAACTGAAGATTTTAATTAATAATTTCGATAGTATTAGAGCTCAAAATTGCAGGTCAGTTTTTTTGATAGCTCATTTCACTATAAAAAAACATATAAATAAAATATTATAATTGGACAATTTAAATGTATTTGTTACGTGAGTAGTAAAATTTGTGTTCACTTCCTATCCAAAATATATATATATATATATATATTCACTTGATATTTGAATAATATTGATTATTTAAATTATTTAAAAATGAATTAGTTAATTATTGATTATAAATTAATAATTATTTAATTAATTTTATAAAAGGTCTTGAATTACATTCTCAATAGTGACTTAATTAATTTATTAAAGATCACGAGTTCAAATCTAGAATATAAAATGAATTAATTTTAAAATAATTATGTTACATAGGACAATAGTACAATTCTTAATAAACAAGAGTATTTAATATTAATTTTGAATGAATGAAAACCCAAGTTGTTGTCTATAAAACAAAATAAGAGTTTTTTTTTTTTTTTTTTCTTTTTTTGAAACATAGTGTGTTTTGGTAGGTTGTACGTTAGAGAATTTAGAAAAAAACAAAATATATATATATATATATATATATTATTTTCAACAGCTCATAGACGGACAAGAAGAATATGTGGCTTTCTTATTTGTATAATAAAAAATAAACACTCATCTCTTACACAGTTAAATTTGATTTAATTTTTAGAAAATGAATGAAAAATAAGAAAGCACGGATCTATATAATTATATTCTTATACTTATTTTTTAATGTAAAGATATATTAAAGAAAACTAGATAGTGAGCGATTCATAGAGAATTAATATGAAAAGTAATAGATCTGAATTTTCATTTTATTTTATTATTTTATTTTACTGTTTTATAAATTCAAAAATTTTATAAAAACTTTTGAAACTCACTCTTTCATATATTTTAATTTGCTTAAAACAATTGATGTGTTTCCTACAACCATATGATGAAAGAAAACAGCAAATTCATCAGAACACTTTTATGGATAGGAACAAGTCCGGGGAAATGGACAATTGGTCCCCATTTTCATTTATGATGACGGTGCTGGTACAGTCAAGAGACATTATGTCAAAAAAGAAAAAACCACAAAGACATATTTCCTACACATGGTCTATCTTTTTCCAAGCACTGTCATAGCATTGTCGTAACTCATAAGTAGATGAGACTGCTCGCTAATCGTTACCCTCCTGATGATGGTAAGGGTGTCTCCTCACAATCTTTGAGGGTCCATTTTATCAAATTTTCTTTGCTTCTTAGATTGTCTAGGACTACATTAAATATATTAGATTAAATTTATTTCTTTATGGTGTTTAGTATTGAATAATACAAGATTCATTAATATAATTTTTATTTAAATTTAGTAGTCATGATTCCAAGATAATCACATTTTGAGAGGAGTGAGATTTATCATGACCACTCAATATAGTTTGATAATAAAAAACATTGATTCAAATTAGTAATATCTCATATTCAAGTTTATGTTGGTATTTATAAAAAAAAAAAAAAAATTACAATTTATGGTGATGTGAGTAAAGAGCAACATTTTTCTTTTCATATAAATTTAGGTTGTCCACATTAAACAGATCATGATTAAGTTATACATTTTTCTTTTCACATGAATTGTGATGGAGGAGGCTGTACACTGGTCGGAGGAGTCTCACGTAACACTTTATTTTTGGGGAAACTTTATTTTAGTCCCTGGTTTCGCGAAATATCAAAATTTTAAACATCTATTAGAAATAGTTCTTTTAATCCCTAATTTTTTCAAAACTCTTCAAAAAGGTCCAAACCGTTAGTTAATTAACGGTCAACATGACAGATTATTTGGATGGAAAGGGTAAAATAGTCTTTTTATAGAGAGCAAATTAATTTAAATAATTTATTAAAATTAATTTTATAAAACAAATGAAAAAAATAAAGATAAATAAAAAGTGGAGATCCACCAGATTGGATCTCCACCTGGATGGACGGTGGAGATCCAATCTGATGGATCTCCACCACCTTCAACATATCAAGATTGTTTATCAACAGCCCACTTCGGTGAAGATCCAATCTAGTGGATCTTCACCATCTTCAACACACCAAACAAGCCAACAACAACAACAATATTAAGAAAAAAAAAAATAAAAAATGCTTATTAAAAAAAAAATTGAAATAGGGGGTTGATGACCAAACCCAGATGAAGAGTTCATCTGGGCTCGTCGAACCCAAATGAAGAAGCTGGGTTTGTTGAACCCAGATGAAGCTCCTCATCTGGGTTCGACGAACCCAGACGAAGATGCTCTTCGTCTAGGTTCGACCCTTAGACGACCCCTAGACGAAGAGCATCTTCCTTTGGATTCGATTGAACCCAGACAAAAACGCTCTTCGTTTGGGTTCGACTGAACCCCGATGAAGCCCTTCGTCTGGGTTCGATTGAACTCAGGCGAAGAGAGCCTTCGTCGGGGTTCGGTCTGGGTTCAATCAAACCCAAACGAAGCCTTCGTTTGGGTTCGATCGAACCCAGACCGAACCCAGATGAAGAGAGGTTTAGTTTGGGTTCGGTCGTCTTTTTTCTGGGTTCGAGGCTTTATTCGGGTTCGATGGAGAAGGGATGGAGTGAATCTGGATAGAAGAGATTGAAGAAGAAAGAGAATGGGACGGAGGAGAAGGAGGCGGAGGAGGCGGAGGAGGCGGAGAAGAACGAAGGAGATGAGAGATAGGTAAAAGAGAGGGAGGAGATCTTTTATGGGTTTGATCTAGATTCCAGATCAAAGAAGAAAAAGAAAAATTTACTTCTTTAATTTTTTTTTTTTAAATTTGTTTTATTTTTTAACTTAATATTTTTAAAATTAAATTTTTTTTCTTGAAATCTGTTTTTGTTTTAATATATTGTTTAATTTAAACAAAAAAAGTAATAAGATTTTTTTAAAAAATATATAATTACGTGTATATGTGTCAATTTTTCATTGGTCAGATGATATATAATATTTTAATTTTATTAAGGGTAAAACAGTGATATATAATATTTTAATTTTATTAAGGGTAAAACAGTCATTTTAAGTTATAAGGAGTACTTGAGCATTTTTCAAATTTTTGGTTAGTTTGATTGTTAGTTGACTACGAGTTTGGACCTTTTTGAAGCATTTTGAAAAAGTTCGGGATTAAAAGAGTTGTTTCCAATAGATGCTTAAAATTTTAATATTTCGCGAAACCTTAAGGATTAAAATGAAGTTTCCCCCTTTATTTTTTTTTAAAGTAGAGTCTCACATAACCTCTCACCTCCTCCCATTGATTGTGGACAGAAATATGCGGGGACATCGATTTTTTTTTTTTTTTTTTTTTAAATTTTGGTTTTGATATATTATATTTGAATTATTATTTAAATAATTTAGAGTTTCTTTTATATATCATTGAAATTAATGTAAGGTATGAAACTAATATCTATCAAACAGTAAAAAATGATTTTTTTGTTTTTTTTTTTTTTTCCTCTTTAACACCAAATAGTTTGTATGCTAACTGAGGCGAATAAAAAGGATAGTGCTAAGAATTAGTGTTAATTTCAAGATTCACATACTTTTAGTGTTATTAACTAGGGTTTTTACTTAATATTATATATATTTTTAACATAAAATAAGAATGAGAGTATTTAATCTTTCACTTTACCCTTGAGTTAATCTAACTGTTCCATTAGTCAATGATATATCTCCTACAGCAGTCACAAACCGAACCCCAGGATGTGTCAACTTATTTGCTCCTTTAAAATATAATTCCATAAAATCAGTTTATCCAATCAAAATCAATCTATTAATGACTTTTTCACTCAAATATATATATATATATATATATATATTATAATGATTTTAACTGTGGTAATTTATATAGATTGTACAACTGATGTAACAAGATTAATGTTTAGTCAGGAGCATAACTAAAAATTTAGGTGCATTTGGATACCTTTTTTAATGATATTTTTGAAAGACATTTTCAAAAACAAAAATTATGTTTTAAAAATAACATTTTCAAAAATAATAATGTGTTCGGTAACATTTTCAAAAACAATAATGTAAATTTTAATTTTGGGTGGACTTAAATTTATGTTTTTCTTTTCTTTTTTATTTTTGAAAAAAATTGATTATTGGACTATTGTATTTATATAAGAAATTATAATATTAAGTTATAATTATTATTTTATTTATTTATTTTTTGAAAAATCTTGGGTACATTGCAGCTTACCAAGCCCATGTCTGTGTTTAGCTATGTTGTTACTTGTTAGTTGTTACACTGTAATGAATTAAATAATAATAATAATAATAATAATTAGAATTTAGAACTTATATTATGTATAGATTAGTAGGTACCGTCTCACTTGATGGGAACTATTATAATCAGATAACGTCATTTTTTTTTAAGGATATTTGTTACTTTTACCCGAATAAAAAGAAAATTTTTGTTTTTACCCAATTTTTTAAAAAAATTTGTTTTTGACCTCTCAAATAAATTATTTACATTGTATACCTAAGATTACTAAACTACCCTTAAGTTAAAATCACCTAATTGCCTTAAATTGAAATTACCAAAATAGCCTTATTCTTCCTAACAACATTCTAACCTCTTTTCTCTTACTCCATTCATGGTTTTTTTTTTTCTTCCATTCACCATTATAGCTGAAAATCAAACCTCCTAACAAGGGATTTTTCATTGAAGTCCATTGAAGGTTTTTGATTCATTCAAGTTTTATCCATTGAAGGTTTTGAAGCATCTTCTTCCATTTCAAGTAATTTGAATTTTAAAGGTAATGTATGTGTTTTTGTTGGTTGGATTTTAGGTTGTTTTGTCCAGATTGTAAGCTAAAGGTTTTAAGAGTGATTTGGTTGTGATATATGGTATTTGTAAGGTAGATTTATAGTTTCAACAAAGTCAGCGATGAAATCGGTTTTTCATTTGACTAAAAAATCGATTCCGGGTTTTATAGTGATATAAAACCGATTTCAACATGAGATCGGTTTTTCATGTCAATGAAAAACTGATATCGATTTTTCATTTAGATGAAAAACTGATTTAAACAATTTTTCATATTTTCGATATTTGTTGTGTTTTGGATATTGTGTATTGAATTTTAATGTTATATATGGTTAGATATGATTGTATTTTGTTTAGTTTGATTGGATTTGGTTGGAGGGTATTGTGAGTATACAATAAATTCATCAAACGGTTTCTTAGTGGACCAAAAAATCGGTACTAGTTTTTTGGTCCACTTAGAAACCAAGTTAGGCAATGTTAGCATAATTTGATATATCTTATGTATTTGATGTTGGATACTGATTTATAGTGTTAGGTTCGATATGATTGTATTTTATAATGTTGACCTATTGGAGTGAGACTAATTAAACATTCTTTGAATGTTATGGGAATGACTTAAGAGATGATTGTAATCAACTTCGATGGTGAATGAAATGGATCTAACTACGTTGGGGGTGAGTCGATCATGTATGGGGTCCTCAAAGATAGTAGTTTTTCATCATTGATGGATATTGTGTATAGAGAGACTAGCATTGATAGAAGAATGTGAGATATCCGTATTTATTATTTACTGCAAAGTGTGACAAATAGTCAAGTTAAAAAGATACGCATCATATCCGATCTTGGTGTGGTTGGTTTGATGGCGGTGAAAAATATTAATGTTAGAAATATTTATATCAGATTTTGGAGCTGGAGTTAGTAGGCGTATTGTTCGTCCAAATATCATCGACTCAATACTAGACACAAGACATGACATGCCAGATACGGATAGACATGTAAATCTGCATATGGTTTAATAACGCGACCCAACCCGAATACCTCTAACTCTAATCCAGTAGGTCACGCCGGGCACCTCAACGGATCCCTCTCAGACCCGACTCGTCAGGCTAAGCGAAACCCGTGGAGCGAACCCTAAACTCTCTGATAACTTCTAAAACATAGTTGGGTTGGTTTTCTTTAAAAACTGAAAACGCGCAGGAAAATTTTTATTTTTAATTTTAAATTCATTTTCGAAACTCATTTTTCTAACAAAATTTCGACAGCATAACAACTGTATTTTTAACGTTCCCGAAAAACCTGTTTACAGAAATATCAACACTTCGACTAAAATTTATCACCAACCCAACTTCTGGTTGCCCGTAGGCCTCAATCATGCATTTAATTGTTAAATCAACTTATGAAAATTCAAATGACATTTAATAAACAACATTTAAATCAAAAACATTTTAAAAACAGTTATAAACAAATAATTACAACTTTTAAATTACTTATGCATTTCAAAAGATATTTACATGAAAATATAACTGCTGAAACAAAATGAGCTACTCAATGATGTCGTGTCGCGTTGGCTCGCCCGCTGGAGGTAATGTTACTGATCGACTACCTGCTGAGAGTACCTGAGGAGGTTTTTATATAAAACAGAAAAATAATGAGCTAAAAGCTCAGTGAGTTATAATTTATCTTTCTTTGAAACTCTGGTTTTCTAAACTTCCTTTGAAAACGTTTAAAAACTATTCTTTGTTTTTAAAGCATTTCAAACTTAAATCTTTAAAACATCAACTTAAACAAGAGAATTCATCTCTAAGCACATGTACGTGTTTAAACACATAACTCTTGAGACATAAAGAACTTCAATAATAATTATAAAATATCTTTTATCTCAAATAAGCTTTTCTTTTAAATGCTTTTTCTTGATATCTTTTAAAATTACCATAATATCCCTAAATCTGGGGTCTCTCGAATCTAACGGCTATGTGCGGAATTTTTCAGTGCTAACCATAACTCGTCAACTCTTGAGACATCTCGCGGCTATGTGCGGAATTTCTCAGCGCTAACCATAGCTCGCCTACTCTGAGACATCTCGTGGCCATGTGCGGAATTTCTCAGCGCTAACCATAGCTCACGAAACACTACCCCACATCAGTAATGGCGACTCGACTAACAGACTCTGACACTTATCCCCCCCAAGTTAGTAACTTATCCCTTCCCAAGACTGTGCCAACTGAAGTGGGATAGACCGATCGGGTCTAAACTGATCTGTAATCTCTGAAAATCCCTGAGAGGATACTTTCTGGTTTTGAAAACACTTTTCCTTTTCTACTTTAACTTTTTGGTGCAAAAGCACAAATCTCTTTTCTGAGTGCGTATAGCACTAAAATCTGATTTCGGAGTGCAATAAGCACTAAAACTTATTTTCTGAATACATTAAGCACTATAATATCTTTGGCAAGTGCAAAAACACAAAATAGCATTATTTCAATCTCTAAATTCATGCTTACATCAATGCATTTAAAATAAACTCATGCAATTATTTATTAAATCAAACTTATCAATTTGAAATACTAAATACTTTTAAAACCTTTTAAAATAAAGTTTATTCATAAAACTGATAGTTGAAAATGGCGCGTGTGGAGCCCCTAATCCTCTCGCCTCGATCCTCGAGCTCCCTCGTCACCTACACAACATATGGAAGCATAAATTTACGCTCACGTCAACATCTAGAAACTTGAAATTACCAAATTACATAATCGCCCCTCAAACTAGTTTATCGCGTGATTCGCTTTATCTTCAACTTTTCTCTATTCTCTTGGTTCCTTAAGCTCCCAATAAATGTAAATCCATTTATTTATCAACTTATTTTCACTCAAAACCAACCAATAACGAATCGCGATAAAATCTACTTCGAAGTCAACTCAATCATGAACTAAATCATCAATTTCAACTTAAACAACTCACCCGATTTCTTCCCTACGGAATCACTTTCTTCCTCTTCACGTTGAGCTTGATTCAGAACTGGATTGGAAGCGTAAACGAACTGATTTGGACTGAGCTCGGGCTGGATCTCCTCTCTCTTTCTCTCTCGGTTTCGCCATGGATCTGCTGCAGTTTCGCCGTCGATCGGCGTCGGTTCTGTCGCACGGGATGAGCTGGTTTGGTTGTCGTTCAGCTCGATTTTGCTCCGCTTTGGGTTGAGTTCGGGTCGCGTGTCAACTGCTCCGGTCGGCGGTCGGCGGTCGGTTCTGCAGCTCGACGACAGCTCGATCGGCTTCGGTCTGGTTCGGTTTGGCGTCGCGCGGCAGCGGTCGGCGGATCTGCTTTAGTCGTCGCTCAACTCGGCTTGCTCGCGGGATGTTCTGTCGTCGATCGGCGTTGCGATGGAGGTTGGTCGACGGTCGGACATCGGCAGTCTTCTTCTTCCTTTTTCTTCTTTCTTCTTCTTTCTCTTCTCTTCTTTTCTCTTCTCTCTTCTCTCGACGACAACTTTCTCTCTCTCTCTCTTTAGATTTTTAGACAAACTTTTAGCTTCTATTTTCCTTCCCAAACTATCCTCAAAATGACGGTCACGTCCTGCTAAAATTTTAGTCTCATCCATTGACTTTTAGCTTAATCTTACTTTGACCACAATTATTAAAACTTATCTTCAATTTAGTCCCTTATCATCTTAAATACTCACTTGATTTCATTCTCCATTTTTATCATTCCGTTTAATCTCCAATCGAGTCGAAATCGATTTCTATGGGTCCCCTATACCTTTAGGCATTTCCATGGACCATTTAGGGTCTCCAATAATTATTTAGGGACTGCTTCCGGGCAGATCCGTAAAATTACGATAGAGGGCTTACATTTAAAGTCAATTTTATCTTACTTTAGGAGTTGGTAGCAATCAGGTTAATGCTTCTATAGCCCTATTTACATATATAAAAAGTCTCATTTGTGACATTAATGATGACTATATGAATGATGCTAGTGATGATGAGGATAGAGATACAAATGATGATAGTGATGGGACAGGGGACAGTGATGAAGAGTAAACTGGAGATAGTGATAAAGAGAAAACTCAATTTGATGATGTTATTGAGGATGAAAGGTTTCCAGAAATAAGATTTTCAAGTTTATAATTTCAGAGCAATCACTCATAACCATATTGGATTGTTCTCGGTATAGAACTAAGTGACATTGAGGCTACTTCAAGTGTCGTGTCGACCGTCTACTAACGTGGTACTTTGTATAAAGGTGAATTTTTTGACAATAAATAAGAAATAAGTATAGCCATTGAAGATTATGCTTTGAAATATAAGTTTGAATATTGAGTTAGATGTTCAGATGCGAAGCGGTTTGAAGTCGGTTGCAAGGATAAGAGTTGTAGCTTTGTACTTCATGCAAGATCCAGAAAGGGTTGTTCGATGTGGTTTGTATTGAAGTATGAAGCTGAACACACGTGTCATCAGGAAGCTATGGAATCATATATAAAGAGTGTGAAGGCTATTGTCACCGAAAAATCGTATACGGGAAAGGTGGAGAGAGATATTTATACATCTAATCATTTGATTGGAGAAATCCTAGAGCAGTATGACGTGCAGATCTTGTACAATAAAGCTTAGAACGCCTTACAATATGAAAAAAAAACTAGTATATGGACAAGCGAATGAGTCATATCAACAGCTTCCGTCCTACTTTGAAATGTTAAAACTATCAAATCCCAGCACAATGACGACAATTGAGAGAGATGAAAACAACCGGTTCTTGTATTCATTCATTGCACTTAGAGCTTCCATTGAGGGCTTTCAATCTTATATGAGACCGGTTGTAACTATTAATGTCACTCATTTGAAAGATGAATATAAAGGGGTGATTTTTTTTACTGCATGCAAAGATGGGTCGAAGACGTTTATCTCATTGCTTTTGGATTTGTTGATGGAGAGTCAGATCGTTCATGAATCAATCGTATAAACCTCATTTAATAATAACTGCAATTATTTTACCAAGCCATTTTTTACCAATGTGTGTATTTCCTCTCGAATTCTTGGCAATTGTTTACGAGCTATATTTATACTTGAAATCCATCTATAGGAAAAAAAAACAGCAAATGATTAGTATTTAGGATGCAAAAAACCAAATCGATTTTTAACTGGATGTGAAAAACTGGTCAATATTATAGATCGGTTTTTCACTTCGATTTTTCACATCATGATCAGTTTTTCACTTCGGTTTTTCACATCACACTCACTTTGTGGAAACTGAAGTGAAAAATTAAAGTACAAAACCAAAGTGAAAAACCGAAGTGCAAAATCAAAGTGAAAAAACCTAAGTTAAAAACCGATCGTTTTGTGAAAAACCGAACCAATGCCAACGACGCTACTATCATCGGGATCAACCATTTTGAACCCAAATCTAACTAAATTTAATCTATTCTAAACCTAATAATCATAACCCAACATGCATAACATAAAAAACATCTCAAAATCGCAAAATAAAAATAAAAATAAAAATAATCCATAACATCAAAATGGAAAACAAATTCGAGTACCTTACCAAATGAAGATGGTCGTCGGGGGTCGAAGATGATCTGGCAAGGTCAGCAACCACGAGAGAATGGTTGGAAAAGATCGAATGGCTAGTCGGGTCTTGATCGGGTAGGGGTTGTAAAAAACGGGTCGAGTTTTGAGATGTGCAATAAGTGATGAAAAGTTGAAAACGACTTTCTATCAAATTTTTACACATATATAAGCAGGGGTCATTTCGTAATTATATTTTGTTTTTTTTTTAAATACTTTGAAAGTTAAGGGTTTATGGGTAAATATATGCAGGGGTATTATGGATAATTTGAGTATACGATGAAATTAATTTGTTTAAAGGGTTAAAAACAATTTATTTTTTAAATAGTGGGTAAAAACAAAAATGACCCTTTTAAAATGGGTATTGCTAGTAAGTTTCACTTTTTTTTAATAATACTGCTATAAGCCTTATGACTTACATGCAATTAATTTTCAAAATTATAAAATTAAAATAATATTGAGTTGTGTTGTGATAGAAAATCTTAATCACAGTTCACTGAAATGCAAGATTTTGGCTTTTGCGTTTGCCAAGGACACATCGCCTGCGTGGAATTAATACCGAAAAAGTTGGCGGTCCCTGTATTTTTATTCACTCTGCCGGCGCCCAACGGCAACTCCCGGTGTTAAGCGTTCATGCAGACTGACCCCCTTTTTTAATTTTTTATTTATTTTTAATGCTTCTTAATTTTAAAAAACAAAAATAAGATAACAAAATTTCAATCATTTATTAAATCTGATTATACAGAAAAAAATAATAAAAATAAAAATAAATAATCATCATTTGATTATTACCATAGTAAAAAGCACCTCATGATTTTTTTTTTTTAAATAATTATTTATTTCTATTTTTATTTTCGTTCTTTTTTTATCCATTAGATCTAATGGATGATTGAAATTTTTTTATCCCAACTTTAAAAAAATTAAGAGACACTAACTGTACAACCACTATATATATAATTGTTGTGATGTAATTATTTTAAAATATGCATTATGTGAGTTAAGATTCATTAAGTGTAGCTTACTTGTTTAATTAATTAATTATGTATTTAAGAAATTTAATCATTAATAGCTGTTCAATTGAAAAAAAAAATTTATTAGCCCATCCTAACATTGAATTCTAGCTAAATCACTGGTTTTGTGGGCTTTTATAATTAAGGCGTTTTAACTTTAAAAAGTAAGGACCAACATATCAAATTCACTCATTTCTTTTGAATTAAATAAAAGAAATAATTTATTTTAGAAAAGAGAATGCAGTAGATGAATTTGATTGACTAGTCCTTACATTTTAAAGTTAAAACGTCTTAATTATGAAAACACTAATATATATATATATATATATATATATTTATAATAAAGAGTGAAAATTTCTCATACATTCTAGTTATATACATGATGTGATTCACACTATATCATGAATATAAAAGAGAATTACAAATAACCATTTAAACTATGAATAAGATAAGCAAGTCTTTTTCGACTATAAAGAAGAACATCAAGCTAATTTTCAAAACAGTCATCGACTTCAATCTATCATATGGTTCCTTCTAAATAAACAAATAAAACAAAATCAAACGGACGTGTCGTAGCTAGGCATGCATCGATATTTCATGTCAAAGTATATGCGAAATGGTATTGGCATGTGGGTAGTCACATAAGCAAAGGAGCCCACAGATGGATGGAAATTGCAAACCGACCATTCTGATAATGTTGCTATCTTGCATTTAACACTCTTCACATGCAGTGGACACACTTATAAATACATGACATATGAACGGACTTTATTCATCAATCGATTTCTTCTTTTCCATTTCTCTAAAAAGCTCTTGAAATGGCCAAGTCTCACGCTGCTAGAATTTCCACAGAAGTTGCTCCTCCTCGATTTGTTTCGGTGGAAAAGCGACCGTGGACCAACGTGTTGGCCACCATTTTTGAGGAAGAAAAAGATTTTGGAGTAGTTGGTGTTTATCAAGGCCTATCCTCATCATCAATATGTGCCTCGCCTACACTGCATCTTTCAAGACTTCAGATTGACAAGTCATTCTTGTTGAGAAGCTCTTAGTGTGCGTGCATTGCCCACCTACATCAACTATCTACCTTTTTTTTTTTGAACTTATAAAGAGAAATAAATTACAAGCATGGCAGTGGATCGTCTATTCTCAGATCCATCTACTAGTCATTGCTTGGCGGAGAAAGTGATGCAGAATAAATAGATGAGGGAGAAACAACAATCTTGCAATGTGGGCATTGTGTTGTTTTTTTTTTTTTTTTGAAACTGGCATTGTGTTGTTTTTGCCATATCTGTTATGTTTTTTTTTTTTCCCTACTTTGTGGGAAATTTTTAACGTCTCTAACCATTTTGTAGTTGACTAGTTAGATTTCCCATCTTAGACCAACTTGATTCAAATAAATAATTTGTATGAGGTCTCTTCTTTTGATACTGATTCTACTTAAGAAGAGACTAGACTTTTCTTTGTAATTGTGCTGGTTAATGTGGACCCGTTATCACCTGTGGTTTATGATGCATGTTATTCAGGTTGTGATGTATATTTAGATGATAATTTTTATTTATAAATATATAATGTATAAAATAAAAACACCAGATGATTTGAAAATAAATATAACAAATGGAGGCCATCCCAACTTATAACAAAGGTGGTCTTATTGAAGCTGGTGGCCGTGGAGGAGATCCACCAATCCATGTACACACTGAAGTAAACGAAGTGGTAGAACTCAAACAGAAGCCAAAGCTCACAATTTAAGTCTAAAATTTCCAATATCTATGATAATGATCATATCTCGATGGTGTCAACAGACTAGATAATGTATAACTGGGCAAGCGGTTTTGAAAGATATATTCACCTCCACTAGCAAGTCAATGAAATAAAACCTCAGCTTCTTATTGAAAAAAAAAAAACATCACACCTTGTCTTACATATCATAATAAAATTATTACATAAAACACGTATTGCTGTCTTGGATAGTATGTTAATGCATGCATTCTCATGCGGCATATTTTTTTTGAATTTGAAGAATGACTTGGTAAACCTTGTGGTGGTCACATAGGCAGTCAGACACACTCTTGTTTTGCATGCATCTCTTAGCCCATTCAACCAGCTTCGGGAACTCTACTTGCATGTTCAAGTTTGCGAGCATCTCGAATGCATAGAAAAAGCTGTAGAAGGGAATTAATGCCAAATCTACAAAGCCGAACACGTCTCCTCCATAATAAGCCTTGTCTCCAAGCTCTTCCTCCAACACTTTGAAGCACTCCATCAGTTCCTTTTTTGCTGCCTCCTTCACTTCGTCTTTTGATGAGGTCCAAAACTTACTCGCAATAGGGTATATCTACATTTCCCCCATATTTATAATCAGTAATGTTAGTTATCATCAGATCTAAAAATTTAAACTAATAGAAAATGATCCAACTATAGTATTTAAAACTTAAAAGTTATGATACATTAAGAAGTTCTCTCATATGGAATGTGAACAATAACAAATGATGGATATATGATAAATATCTTATATCGTATAACATATAAAATAAGACAACGGATAAAAAAATAAAGAAGTTTTGAATCAAAGACTTTAAAACTCTAATATCATATTAATTATAACAGATATAAAAATTTAAGTTAATAAGAAATAATTCAATTATAATATTTAAGATTCGAGAATATGATATGTTAATAAATAATATATATATATAATACAATTTATACAAAGCTTTAATTATATGGAAAAAAGAAAAGAAAAGAAAAGAAAAGTCAACCTTTTTGTCAATGTAATCAGCCCAAAATCTAGCATGAGCTCTGCTGTAAGGATGAGAAGGCAACAATGGAGACTTGTGGTTCCAAACCTCATCGATGTATTGAACAATGTTGAGCGATTCGCAGATGGGTTTGCCCTCATGTATGAGAACTGGTATTTGCTTATGGACTGGATTCATCTTCAGAAGCAAATCACTTTTGTTGCTCAAATCCTCCTCTCTCGACTCATACTCAACTTGCTTCTCTGCCAAGGCTATTCTCACTCTCACTGCAAATGGACTTGGTGACAAATCTAATAAAACCAATTCACTCTCCATTATTAATTGATACAGCTTGCATGCTAATTAAAACACCAACCCACTACTTATACTAGAGCCAACCCCCCGATTTTTCGTCATTGATTGCATCACTAGTCCTTGATCAATCTAGAAACGGTCAATGTGCTATGCACCATGCATCTTTGACTGCAAAAAGTCACCTTTGTTTTCGCTTTTTCTTGTTTCTTTCCTTGCATACTGAATTATAAAAAAATCCGTCTGCATACCTCACCGCATACGATGCGCGAAAGAGACAGATGCCTAGAGAAGAAGAGACTGGAAATTCATATTTATATGACGTCAGGCTTTGCGTTTTAAGATACATCTATAATATGCTTTAGACTCACATTTTGACCTTGCCATATCAATTTAATTAATAAAAGGTTCTGATATTACTACCAGTCAATATGAGTACATATCGGTTTATTATAAGTACACATTTTATCTAAAATTTTAGAATTAAACAATTACTAAGTAAGCATGCACCTATATAATCTCATGTCTAAAATGAATAAATTTAACCTTCTTAAATTATATTAGCATAAATTGCACAACATTTTAACAACATTAAGGATAACTATATTCATTTGGGACTTTTCTCGGTAATTACAAAAAATGGTTTCCATATTAGAAGTGGTCAACGCTTGGAAATTAATAATTTTTTTGTTGAGAGAGTTAGAAATTAATAATTGACTGAATTATTTTTATCCTTTTCATTTTCCTCAATACTGATAATTATTTTCTTAATATTTTCTTTTAGTAAAATGGATGGAAGAGATCTAATAATTTTCATTTTCCGTTTCTTACAGGTGGCGGATTCAATAGAGGCGGTGGTGGAGGGGTTGTGGAGGGGCTGTAGGGACAGACCATTGTTTGGACTAGGAAAGGCTCAATCTTAAAAAATGTTTTAAAAATTCTTTTAAATTGTTTCTTTTTTTAATTAAATTTATTAAAATAACTTTTATTCTTATTTCTTTTTATTCAAATCAAATCCCCTTTATTTTTGAAAATTGTAATAAACTTTTATATTATCATATATAATTTAGAGTGAACAAAGATTTAACTATATATACATATATATATAATATTGTTTTATTGAAAATCTTGTTGGTTATAAAATATGATCAATTATAAAAATAAAGCATGTTTATTATTATCTTTTTCTTTGGTTACAAATTGTCGTAGAGTTAAAATCAAGTTTTTAGTAATATTTATTTTGATTAAGAATCGGATCCTTGTTGATAGTCTTGTAGATTTCTTGTGTTGTAAATTATGATTACTGTATTGTTTAAGTTCTTAGATCTTTTTGGTGCTTTTAATGATCTTAATTCATTATTATCATTTATATCGATTATTATTTTAATACCATATATATGATTTATATTGATCATAATTACTTCAAATAACAAATATAGCCCATCATTTTAAAAATGTGTGTAAAATTGTTATGATATAATTATTTTGAAACATGCATTTTGAAAGTTAAAATTTACAATGATCTTTATCAAATGAAGCTTTATTTTTCAATTAATTAATCATGCATTCATGAAATTTATCATGCATAGAGGTTCAATTAAAAAAAAAAAAAAACATGCATTATGAAGGTTAAAATTTACAATGATCTTTATCAAATCTAGCTTTATTTTTCAATTAATTAATCATGCATTCATGAAATTTATAATGCATAGAGATTCAATTGAAAAAACAAACAAACAAATTTCCTAGCTTTTTCTAGTATTAAATCCTGACTACATTCCCGACTAAAGTGAAGCCTCACTCTTCTACTCAAGTGCATCTACAACGTCAACCATGCCAAGACCCGTTGGTGGGTTTGGCTTTCTTTTAATTTTTGTTTTCTTTTAGGATTAATAAATTAATTTTTTAAAACATAATAAAATAAATAGAAATTCCAATGTACATTCTAAATAATTTTTTTTTTAATTAATTCTCGAAGATAGTATTATTAGAATTAAATGTTACTAAAACATTCAAGTTAAAAGTATGAAAATTGGCTTATCAATTTCACAACTCAATTTAACAAAACACGAAATGTAAAATTCGGACTTATATGAATAAGAATTTGAATTCTCTCCAAATTTGAACATTTTTTACTAACTTAATACAATCTATAACATATTCATATACGTTTGAAAAGTTATTGATTTTTATATTTGCTTTTTCAATCAACAACCACGTACTTTGAAACAATTAAGAAAAAACTTAGATAGGGAGAGACTTTGGATCCCATAAGTAGACCACCCAAGTAATAATATCCAATTGCTCAACTATAGATGGACCTACAAAAGATACCATTAGAACCAAAAGATGTTAAAATGTCAGAAGGTCCTTAAAAATGCATATTTTGACTATTACTGTTAGTCTCCCTGGAAAATAGTACTTCATAATCCCCAGCGCTTCGATTTGTGTTTTTTTTTTTTTCCTTTTTCCAATAGCCAAAATTGGTGAGAGACAAGAAAAGATGTTGTCGAAATATTATGAAAATGTTGGCATGATAATCAGAAAGTAGGAGCCTAGGATTGATCGAAACAATTGCACTCACCCCTGAAGTTTGCCTTTATTGCACCCAAATTACAACTCTCACAGCCCCTATTTTTAACCAGTTTAGGGTCATACTAATTTTCTTGAATTGGATAATGTTATTAGGATGAAAACTAAGCATTTGATTCAAATTTAAAAATATAATTCTACAATAATTTAACATTTAAAAAACATGAAAACTTAAAAATATAGTTCATTTTTATAATTGCTTCCCAATATTACTACTATACCATTTAAATAAATAATCATTTACCATTAACATTGTAAGGGCATTCTAGTCATTTTGTTCAAATAACATACATTACTTAATAAAAACGGGAAAAGCAACAAAGAGGCAAAAAAAAAAAAAAAAAAAGGGAAAAAGATTAAATGTAGAAAAAAAAAAATCTATCTTCCAGTCATAAAATAATAATAATAATAAATCTATCTTCCAGGCTTGCACTTAAATTCTCTATTTCAAACCAGTCCACAAAACCCACCACCAGTATGTTAATTTAACATGCTTACAAAACAACACCACAACATTCAACCCTCAATCCAAACCCATTTCTAATTTGAAGTCCAGGTAGGTAGAGCACAACTCGAATCGAATGACAAGTGAACAAAACTGTAGGCAAATTGAGAGGTAAGTACCGGTGGTGGAGACCGGAGAAGTTGGGATTGGAAAGGGTAACGGCAGAAAATGTTATTTGTTTTTTTATTTAAAAACTGAACAGTACTGCTTAAAACTTAAGACTAAATAGTGATTGAAATTTATTTATTTTGTTTTGTTTTGTTTTTTATTTTTTTTAATTATTTCTAAATGTATAACAATTTGTTTGTTTTTTAAAATTAAAATTATTTAAAAACTAACTTTTTTTTTTATATCATTTAATATAATACAAACAATTATAATAAATTATTTAACAAATACTAGAACACTTTTATATATATATATCTATAATATTTTTATTCGTAATTAAAATATGATTACTTATTATATTAAAGTAATTTTTTTTAAAAAAAATTATATGTACATAAATAAATTATTATAATAAAATAAAATAAATTTATATATTTAAATAAAAATAATTAAAATAGCCTAAATTGAATTATTATTACAACAAAAATTAAAATTATAAAGTAATATATATATATTTTACTAAAATTAAATAAAAATAATCAAATATTTATAAAAATTGATTTACAGTTTTATCTGAGTTGTTGCATAAACATACAAGGATGAGATGTTTAAAGCTTTTATTTTTTAATAATGTTTGTTATAACATTAAAAGGAATTTGAATAATATAAAATTAGAATAAATTTAAAAATATATTAATTTGATAATGATAAATTTACAAATATATTATTTTGAGAATAATAAATTTGAAATGATATATTTAAAAAACCATTAAGTAATTTAATATTCAGTTAAAAATTAGAAATTGTATTTTTATTTTTTAGTGATTTTTGAATAATTTTAAGTAATTTAACCATTAGAAAAAAAACAAAAATAATTTAATAAGTGTAAATTAAATCCATTAAATGAAAAGTGATAAAAACAAACATCCTTTAACTCTTACTCACATTCATATATAGGGAATGTGAGTATAGAAAAGCCAATTATACTCATTCCGTGCAATTATGACCAACCTCAAGGATGTGAGTGTGCAACTCTCCTTAGTTTACAATCAAACCAAACTAATTGAATCTCATTTTCTACTTCTATTTCTTCAACACCGTCGCGAGATAACAAAACAACGCACAAAAATACATAAATTTTTCCATCATGACTACTTGGCAACAACTGAAATTATTGAGTGTAAAAATTCTCACATGTTCTTTCATGTAAAATCTCAATTTACCTGGATAAAATACACTCATCCGATTTTGCACGGACGAAAATGGAAATCCCACACAAAAACCGCACGGTATCTCAATCTTGAGAAGGACCTTGCAAAAACTATATATAAAACTAAAAAAACATGAGGCCAGCACATATCCAAATTCTACCAAAAATCAGTAGAAGAAAAGTACAATTCTATGTCAAGAGGTATATCACCTCGTATTGTCACAATTCCATGCAAGATGTTAAAGTTAAATGGACAGTATGTATGCAATACCTCCAATAGGTAAATCCTTTGGATTGGTGACAAGTGTCAAGTGTCCATACCATGACCATGCTCACACATAATCATGCACATACAAGAACAGAAACTTGCACTGCTCCAGTTGATTCGAAGGTGAAAGGAAAAGATTAAGGATGGAGAGTTGGTATTTGCCTGTCAAGAGGGAGAAGTAATCATGTCATATTAGAAATATAAATCTCAATGATACTACATATCCATAAAATTCTATTCCGTCCACATTTAGATGGAAAAATTGTAGGCATCCATAAAAATGGGGATTGCTAAAAATATCATACAAAATGAAGAAGAATTCCGCAAATTGTTCTCTGCAAAGTCAACTTCACAGCCTCTGGGAAGAAAACTTTTGGCAATTTTTGTACTCAGCCATTTCATCTCTACATCACCAAAAAGACACCAAGTATAACAGTGCGTGCTGCCCTAGGCAAAGGATTAAATGACTGCAAATTAATATCCTTTCACAACCAGCACTTGCTTAAAGAGGACATTACATACCCCTTAACTACAGTCACGAGAATATATCTCCATCACTCAATATTTAAGTTTTCTATTTTTTCCGACCACGAAAAACCATTAACGCAGATTATAAACCAGACCTCGCCAGCAACGAATCTTAGAAACTGCAAAAATCATTGATAACAAATAAACAAAGGTCACTCTACCACCAGATTCAAAATAATCAGGAATGATCTATTATAAAAATATAAGAAATAAAATATTACTACCTTATATATACCATTTGAGTTGATCATGGACCTGGAAATTCTTGTTTTTCTTTGCTAAATGACCTGATTTGTTTGATAAGGTCTTCTTTCAATGACTCGGGAATTTGAGAAATAAAATTTGGTTTTGCATCTGCTATCAAGTTCTTCCTGCATTAAAATATAAGGATGAACAGAGTTTCTAATTAAAGTATTAAAACAAGATTACAATAAGAACCTCATAGGAAAAAACAAAACTTGCGTACAGTTGAAAAACAGGCTTCACGGGTAAAACACTATTTGAAAAACTAAATATATAGCAAAGCAGACAACTTTAGTTTCAAATGTTCAAAAAAAGCAACATGTACCTCTAAGAGAAATTAGGAGGAGAGAGAACAATGGTTGCAAAAGAGAATGAAAGAACTACGTATTTGGAAAAAGCAGACTAAATTCAGATTCAAACATTCAAGAGAGAAGGTGTTATTTTCAAAATTGATTTTGAAAAAGCTTATGATCATGTTGATTGGGATTTTTTTGACTTTGTCTTAGAAGCAAAAGGTTTTGGGTTAAAATGGAGAAGTTGGATTATAGGATGCTTAAAGTCTACAAATTTCTCAATCATGTTAAATGGGAAACCTAGGGCAAATTTCTCTGCTTCTAGAGGACTTAGGCAAGGAAATCCTCTTCACCCTTTATTGTTTATTCTTGTGGCGGATTGTTTGGGAAGATTAATTGATAGAGCTAAGGAGTGTCATCTAGTTTGGGAAGGAGAATGCTATGCTTTCTCATCTACAATTTGCTAATGATACTGTCATTTTTTCCTCAGGTTATGAAGAGAACTTTGGCTCTTTAGTTGAGTTGATTCGATTGTTTGTTGGGTTTTAGGGCTTAAGGCAAACTTGACTAAGAATGTGTTGGCCAACATAAATTGCGATGAAACGAAGATTGTTGATTTGGCCAGTGCCGTGGGATGTGAGGTAGGTTGTCGGCCTTTGAAATATCTAGGTTTACCTTTGAGAGGTAATCCAAGATCTTCTGAGTTCTAGGCGCCAATGGTAGAGAGAGTAGAGAGGAGATTAGAGGGTTGGAAAAACGCTTTTTCATCCAGGGGAAGAAAGATTGGTTCTGATTCAAGCAGTGTTGCAAAGTATCTCCAATTATTTTCTTTCCTTGTTTAGAATTCCTGTTGGGGTGACAAAGAGAGTTGAAAAAATTATGAGGAATTTTTTGTGGGAAGGAATTGGAGATGGAAACAAGGTCCATCTAATAAGTTAGAATATTGTTTCTCGTCCTCGTGATAAATGAGGTTTAAGAATTAGGAACACTGTAAAGAAAAATTTGGTTTTGCTCGAAAAATGGTTCTAGAGGTTTCCTTTGGAACCTAACTTTGTGTGGCATAAAATGATTAGAAGTATGGATTGCAAGGAAATGGTTGGAACTCCAACGTGGTTTTTAAAGGTTTTAGTTGTTGCCCTTGGAAAGCTATTATGCAACATTTCCATGCTTTCTTTGTAATGTTAGTGATTGGAAACAGTGCTTGAATTCGTCTCTAGGAGGAATGTTGGTTTGATGCTTTGCCTTTTTGTTTAAAGTTTCCTAGATTATATAAGCTCGCATCTTCTCAAAGTACTTTAGTGTTAAGCAGATGGGATGGATCTTTCTCTTCATAGAGGATGGTCTTGTGATTTTAGAAGGTAATTGAATGATAAGGAGATTGAGGAATTATCTTCTCTTATCTCTTTAATTGAAGGTGTTTCCCTCAATTCAAAGATGGATGATCAAAGGGTTTGGCGGCTGAGTTCCAATGACATTTTTTCTTGCAATTCTTTTTTCGAAAAGTTGATTCAAAATGATTATCATTCAAGGTTTGACTTTGATAATCTTATTTGGAAGTCAAAGGTGCCAAACAAGGTTAAGTGTTTAGTTTGACTTATTGTTCATAGGAAATTAAGTACTTGTGAGATTCTCCAAAACAGATATCCTAGTTCTTATCTCTCCCCCTATTGGTTTGTCATGTGTAAAAATAGTGGGAAAAACTTAGATCAACTTTTTCTTCATTGTCCAGTTGTGAGTAATTTATGGAGTAAGTTGTTCTCTTTAGTTGTTTTGAAGTGGGCTGCTCCTAAGTTTTTGGTTGCTTTGAAGTGGGCTGCTCCTAAGTTTTTATGTTCTTTCTTTATGCAAGAATTTAAAGTTCCTGGAGAGGGAAAGAAGGCTACTATTCTTTGGTGTTATGGAGTTTTTGCCACTTTATGGGTTATTTGGAAAGAAAGAAATAGAAGAATCTTTGATGAAGTTGAAGAGGAGGAGAGTTTTTTAGGGGATAAGCCTATTATTTAGCTTCTCTTTGGGCATTTTTTTGTGTAGATTTTAAAAACTTTTCTTTATTTTTCATTATGTTAGATTGGAAGACTGTCATTTGTTGATTTTTCTTTCTACTCCTATTTTTTGTTTTGGTTTCGCTGTTTGTTGGTGGGATTCTGATTCACATTTGTAACATTTGTAACTTCTTTTTTTTACTAAGGTTTCTGTTTCCTATCAAAAAAAATAAAAAATAAATAAAAACAAAAGCAACATGTACCTATTGAAAAGCTATTAAGAGAGAAAAACGATACTGGGAAAAGGGGTAATAATACTTGTTGATGGATACTAAACCCACAACAAGAATTTGCTAACCAACAACCTGTATGACTTAAGGAAACTAAATTCAGTCATATATCCACTGTGTTCTTCTTTAAATTCTAACAGAAATACCAATACTCTAAAAGTTAAGAGGGGTATGGTTGGTGGGATAAATAGTGAAACTAGTCAAGATGCTGAAGACAAGTTAAACCCATCCCCTGCAAGAAATGATGCTAAACAACATGCCCAAATAGCAATGCAAATAGGTAATAGATGCCAACGTAACTAAAATTAGCAAAACCCAACCCGCTTCAAAGAAAAAAAAAAAAAGGACTGCAGAATGCAAATTACTTCCTTCAAAGTGTGCAAAAATGCCATCACAAAAATTGAACCAAACCATGTTACTAAAGATAAATTCTTATTTCAGCGACACTCAAGCTATACAGTCTAAAGTTTTAACTCTCCCTAACAAACCATTTTCATTGCTTAGATGGAAACATTTGAAAAGCCTTAGCAGATCACATCATATCCTAAAATTAGATGCTCATAGCCCAACAGTTAGTGCACTTATGCTAGATTGGAAGACTGTTATTTGTTTATTGTTCTTTCCAATCTTGTTTTCTGTCTTTGTTTTTGTTGTTGGTGGACTTCTAGTTTACAAATGTAACTTATTTATCTATTTTTAAATAAAGTTTCTGTTTCCTATAAAAAAAAAAAAAGTTAGTGTGCTTCAGAAAATGGATCCCAAGATTTATTACATCACAATATGCTTCAATACTTTAGGGCAATTTAAAGTCCAAACTTCATATAGAATGAAATGACAAAAGCGTTCAGTACCTTCAATCATTAGGGCAATAAGTTGTTGATCTATGTTTTTCTTTTTCTTTCTTCTGATGATTGTTTCATTAGTAAGAAAGGAAATAATGAACAAACTTTACAGTCCTGGGATCTTCTAGACAGAACCAAACCCTACCCTAGGTGTAGAGCAGATAAAAGCATTTTTTGCACCAAAATATTTGGCAACATTTTATATGCCAATTTTATACAGCATGGACAGCTTATAAGGCTCTAAAACTAATGGCAAAGCAAACAATCAAAGTCCATAGCCAATATATTCCAAAATGAAGCAGAAATCAATTTACAAATTAAAGAAAATAGAAGGAATAGATATCTAGATCCAAATACAGATGTAGAGAAAGCTCCCGTCACTGCAAACAAAAAGCTGGCAAAACAAGCAGGGAGTTTTTATAGCTTCTCACATACAAAAATAGAAGACTTACTTCAAATCCATACCACAGGGAGTATGTACAGCTTCTCGAGTACAAGACCTCTTCCTTGAACACATAAAATTGTACACTTTTTCAGACCAACCGCATGATTGCAAGACCGAAATGGCCTCTTTCTCCAGACTGAAAATTATGAACAAAACAAAGCAAACTAAAATGTTAATGCCCACAAGAGTAACTTATACCAAGGCAAACACACGTGATTCTCATACACACATACACATGCATATTGTTACACACACACATCCATGTGTACAAATTGTTATATATGTACATAACTACACGTGCCTGTGCAAATGTGCGTCCACAGACACATGGAGTAGAATCAGCAACCCTAGTTTAATAAACAAATTGTTATAGAAGTTTTACACCGTTAGGATGCATTTCGATAATTGAGACTGCATTGGACACACATAATTAATGTGTAATTAATACATATCGAAACAACAAACCAAATCTCTGATCTAACGGATGATAACTTGTGTTATATGGGGCTACTAGTCTTAAACTCACCCCCAGCCCCACCCCCACCACCATCCCCACATGCACTTTTCTTTTATCTCAATCCAGGCGTCAAATCTTAGCTATTGAAGTCAATTCACAACTGTCAACGAAACAAGTCATTTTGTCTTTTGGTGAACTCTTTATGTAAAGAATGAACTCTTTACGTAAAGACTTCATTAAAAGACAACATTTTACCAAAATGTAGATGTTTGCACCTTCTATTCAAACCATTGTTAAATAAGTGTGTCCCATCAGAATTATATTTCTACTTAAATAAGCAAAATGAGGATCATTTTTAGATGAATCATGTGACCTCCAGATTTTCAACAATATATATAAAATGTGGGATGTCTAAAATATTATTGTGGTTCAAGAGTGATCTGCAAGATGAACAACAACTACGTTAAATCAAATAACCCCCTTCTTGCATATCTAGCCTAAATTAGATAAAAATAAATTGACATAATTCTATTCAGTAATTTTCAATCAACACTATTAATCATCCCTAATCGGTTGAACTTACCATTACAAAAGTGCAAGGCATTCGATTGACATAATCAGAACATAAAAATTAGAAAAAAAAAACAATTAACAAAATGCAAGGCATAATCAGGGAAATTTGACACAATTCAAACATAAGTTGCATGAACAAGAACATTTCTAGAGTACTTAAAGTTAAAAGCACATACACTTTCTTCAGTTCTTCAAGCTTTTCCCGAGATTCAGCATCTTGAGCCAACAACATGCAAGGTTTTTCTGATTTTCTCTTCGATCCAGAGATATCAGAGTGGCAATTAACACCATTACTAAGCAATTTAGAATGGTCAGCCCCTCTTGCTGTTGTCATCCCGCACCTCATGTCATGACCTTTGCAAGGATTCAATCCTACTAAGTTGGAAGCAACACTAAGAGCATTGCCATTTCCATTTGCTACAGATGGTGATGCATGGCTGTTGTCTCTATCAGCAGCGTCAACTCGTTTACTTTTATTAGAACCATTGCTTTCTGCCAATGTATCTTTCTCATTTGAGTCCTTATGGACTAAGTCTTTCACAACCCCATTCATTTGCATCTTCTGACTCTTATTAACATTTACTTTTCCATTACAAGTTGTAGGCACTACTTTGTGACCAGAGCTTCCAGAAATGTTAAATTTCAATTTTGGGCTTGAAGGCACTTTCGCAACCTTAGAAACACCCTTCTGAGATGATTGTTCAGCAGATGGTTTTGTACGCACTGATTGCAATGGAACACTAGCCTTCATGCCTTTATAGACCTCATTTCCATTTTGGTAAGATTTTACCCCATTGGAAGTGAAAGCATTACCGGCTGACACTGGTCTTTGGTTAGCACGAGAGAAAAAGAGAATATAAACCTTTTCTGATAAGACCTTCTGCAGGGATGAAAGCGAGACAAATGAATCGTTGCAGCAATACCAGCGGCACATCGCATCCTGTACACAGTAAACAAACGTCAACAAAACAGTAACATAGTTGCAATCCTGAAACTAACATAAGAATAAAAAGTCATGAAAAGTGACGAGACCTTGATATAAGCATAATAATGCCCAGAATCAGGTGAAAATCCTGAATGCACAATAGTACCAAAAAGGTTGTACTCTGGTTGTGGATCCTGCATTGCAATCGTAAAATCAACATTTCTATTAAGGTTTACAAAGCAACTTATAAAATATTTGGGACACATTGAAAAAAGAGCACTTCATCGGGCTAGTAATTCAAAGGAAGCATAAGCACGAGCCAGCCGTACAATTTCTATTACTTTGAGACAGAAAGCATCATGTTATAAAAATTTACTGAATAAAACAAATCACAAACTGGATTGCTTTCGCAATGAACAAAACAGCTCATAAATAATATATAAACACAAAGAAACCAGAAATAAGTCACTTAGAGGATGTAACCACGTGACCATTCTATCTGGTATTACACAGGGAAAACACTCGAACATGTACCGAGTTTATCTGATTTTAATGCCCACCTCAGAACTCCACAAATATTTTGTATTTTTTCTGACTTCCCTTCCAATTCTGGATTAGACTTCACATATGAAACTCAACATAGTATGAGGTTTAACTTTCTTATATGACATATCACAATAAAATTACAACCAGAAAAAGCTATACAAAGCTCAGTCATGTAAAAGAGGTTACGTTGTTCCTTTTTTCTTTCATCTTAATGACTCTTCCTTACTCAATATTAACATTTTACATTTGAGTAAGCTTTCCAATCATGTGTTCTTAGTCTCTTTTTTTCATACATCTCTAACTTACTGCATAAATTTTGTCTCACATTTCAAACACTGAAACTTCAATATAGTGCAAATTTAAGTTATTTTGTTATTCAGCATAATACAATTATTAGCAAATTGGAAAACAATATGGAGCTCAAGTAAATTTTCATGTATGCATGTGGGTGTGCATTTGAGTGTATGTGCGTGTGTTAGTGTATTTTGAAGGCCCAAACAGAAAACAGGGAAAGATCAAAACTGTTGAACCTCAAAATATTCTGCAATCAGCAATAATTGCTTCAATATTGCTCTAGTGTTTTTCTACCTTCAAATATCAAAGACAAACAAGCAAGTGCCACTCTCTTACAGACTTGCTCCTCCTACGTCATATGGTCTGATAACTCCTCTACAACCAGTGAAAATTCTTAATCCTCTCCCCTTGTCGAGATAAATTCCATGCAATATTAAATAGTGAAAAAGCCAGTAACCAAACTTACCCCTCTATTAACTGACGGAACTCTGAATCCCACATAACGAAGAAAGATGTCTAGGAATATTTTAAAGTTGTTCTGATATTACTTTCTCTTCATTTTTTAACTTTTTGTTCCCTTAGTTGAGGCATATTAGGTTTGGTGTAGATAGATTTTGTTTGTTTTAGGCTGCTATCAATGGGCCACAATGCATTTTATTTATTAAAGAGACTAATTAGTAAATGAATTAACATCCACTTCTCCTTACCTGTTCTCTTTCTTTCTCTTTTCTATTTCTTCTCTCTTTTCTTGTTTCTCTCTAGGCTATGTCTGGTAACAATATTACGAAAAAGAATTTAACAGAAAGGGGAGAAATTTAGAAGAAATTGGAGAGGAAAATTAAGTCTAATTCTTATTCATTCAAGTATGAGAATCAAATATACCAAGTTTCCCATATGTAGCGGCCACACAGAATCAAAGACGGCACAATCTACTTTCCCAAAACTAAAAAGATCTCAGCTAAATGAAAAATTGGAAAGCAAAGTTGCAAATCAAAATCAAATCAAAGATCTAAATAAAAATCAAATTTGTTAATTGTCTTTCTACGCCTGAAATATGTGTGCATGTCTTTAGTATGTTTTACATCAATTCCCCTCATGCTGAAAAGAACTTGACTACGATGAGTCATGCTACAAATAAGACCCCAAACCAAAGAGATCAATGCACCAAAGATCATTGTCCATCACGTATTGATTACCTGTGGACAAGCAATTCTTCCAATTGAACCAGGAAACAGTTAAACCCACAACCACGATGCTTAGATATTATTGTTTGGACCTTTACCTAGAAGCTTAACCTTTTGGCTCTAATAGTTTCTGGACATGACAGCAGAGCAAATTTCTGTGAAAGAGTCTGGTTCAAGCCCTATGGTCTCACACAGGTGGGGGTGAATTATAACACTTAAATTCTATTGTTCAAGCCTTTACCTGCAAGGTTAAACTTTTGGGTCTAATTGTTTTAATAATCATGTAAAAAAATGCACGATATTAAGATTCAGTCTTGCATGAGCATAGTTTAAGGTTTCACTCTAATTTTCTCAAGCCTGTAACTAACTATTATGAGCAGTTTTACACTGTTGTATAAAACAATATTCTTTTAACCAATTAGTGTGTGTATAGACATGCCACTAAACAATCCATACAATTATCAACAAGACAGTTAAACTAACCTGGCTTGATTTGCACATGAAGCTGGAAAGAAGCAAAACTTCTCCAAATGCAATGGTTTTATCAATCTTGCCTCCAAATATTCCTTCAAACCTCTGCCACCACAATCCAGCATCAGACAAAGGCACTACACTAGTAAAAGCTTAACACAACTATTCTATAGGCTCGAAAAACAGGAAATGACCAACCTTGAGTTGGATTACAAGAATATTAGGCGCTTGGAGAATCGACATTTGCTTCCTTGCTGCCACCAATTTCTTACAACTAAACAAATATAAGTTTCCAACTCAGACAAGTAAACAAATAATAAAAAACGAAATCAAGTTGTAATGGAACGGAAATTGCTTACTTGTCACATTTGTACTTATTATTGCCATCCAAAACCTCAGGCTGGAAGAAGTTGAGCATGGCATCATTAAGCGAAGCACTATGCAAGATATCAAGGCTAATATCCATGATCTCATCGACCTTATTGGATTCGAAGCCGCAAGACAAGCACTTGACCTGGCTCTGCAAAGCACCACCGAAGATGTCCCTGACGACGGAGGAGGAGGTGTTGTGGCAAGCGTCAATGACATAGCGGAGGAACTCGTGGGCGTCCTCCTGGCGGCCGCCGCGGAAATGCTCCGCGAAGACTCTGAGAGAGCTCTGGATCTTGGCAGGGGCGTCCAGGGTGAGGTCGAGGCTGAGAGACCGGGCGATTCGCTTCTCCAGCATGCAGAAAGGGCAATCACCACGGGTGGAAGAATCGCAGAGAGAAGAGTGTTGTTGTCTGAGGCAGAAATTGGCGAGAGGAGGTGTGTAAGTGAGGCACTGAAGAACGCTGTTGAGATAGCAAGAGTTGCCCAGGTTCTTCAAACCTAAGGGAGGACCTCGCTTCCGCTTTTCACTTAGTAGACTCGGCTGCCAACTCATTTCCAAATCATCGTGTCTTAGTAGTCCCATCAACGGAGACCCACTCTTTCTGCTGCAAATTCATTGAGCAATTGATGATCCCGAGTAATGGGGGAGGAGGAGAAGGCTCAGGACGAGACTGAGATTGAGATTGAGATTCAGGAGGAGGCAGCGAAAGCAAACCCCCAATTCCCTTTTCACTTCGAGACGGCTCATTTTTATTTATTTCCTTTATTCACCCCACCCCCCGGCTCCCCTTTCCTTCCTTCTCTCCTTGCTACATTTTTATTATTTATCTAATCCTTATTTATTTACGGACAACATTTACATTTTCCTCATATTTGCATGCATTGAAACCCCCATTATTATATATATATATATATATATAAAATTTTTAGAAACTTAACATTGTGTAGCGACATCTAGCTCAATGGGTATGTATCTCTCGTAAAAACACACACACATATATATATATGTATATATTTGAATGATGCATTATATGTCTAAAAACACACACATATATATATGTATATATTTGAATGATGCATTATATGTCTAAAATTTATTACTGAAATGAATTCATTGATATTTCAAAGAAAAAAAAAAAAAAAAAAAAAAGAATTCCTTGATGGTTCAAAGACATTTCCTCACTTTTGTAGTTTCTTTTGAAACATCAACGAGGGTTTCTTGTGGAGGGAGTACCCGTGCTTCATTTGTGTACATCCCGCCCTATTGGGTATTTTTGTGAACTCCTCAATTTTAAATTTATAGTTAGACCGTATACTCGTATTAGTAGAGTGGATGTAGGATTATCCCATAAAGAGGCAAAGTACCTTCATGCTAAATTCTAAATACAATTAAAAGTGTGAGTAAATTAAAAACATAGGAATTGAGATTGCCTAATTAAAAGCTAAGACTAACGACTCAAGATAACCACAAGAACCAATTACTCTACAAGTAACCAAGGGGTAATAAATAAGTTAGGTACGGGTGCTAATTTGGGTTACAATAGGACGGATTGATATGAAATGAATACGAATATTATGGGTTCAAATTGACCATAAATAAGTCTTGTTATTGAACGTGTTAACTAACCTGCTTAATAATCTTATCATGCTCGAGTTTCACTAATTGTGCAAGAGTTGATTCGTTTAACACGGGTAGATAAGTAATTTTATCATTGAAGGATATTTATATCATTTTAGTCTAAAGTATATATAATACATATGAGGGGCAAGATCGGGCAACATAAATTGTTAGATAATTTGTTGACCATTGGATGATGAAAATTTCATAGTGTGTTTATTTGATGGATTGTGGATAGAAATGGGGAATGGGAATGATCGTTGGTATTTACTCGCTCTAAAAGTAATTCGTAATAAGATTGAAATTATAGGTTGACCGACTATTTTAATAATGCTCTAGATACGTGCAAGAATATAATAACGAGTCAAGGTCGATCCCACATAGGAGGACTCAAATTTTGCATTAAGTACCAAAATTGATTAGAGGCAAAATGATCCATACTAATGAAAATTGATTTGATTGCAAGAAATTAAACTAAGAAAATTAAATTAACAATTGAATTTAAACTTAACAAGAAATCAACATTTGACTAGCATCCAGGCATATAATTTTACTTAACTATTTCGTTTAATTTATTCTCCTCAATCTAAAGATAATTTTTATTTTGTATTTAGTCGAATAGTTCTAAAATTTTTGTAAACCTCTCTCGATGGTTGAGCAAACATACCCAAATTAACTAACCTGACTATATTTCTACGTAGATTAATTAACTTGAATTCAATAAAATCAAATTATCTTCATACTATTACACAACTCATACAAGTATATCACTATCCCATGTGAATTATGTTACTCTATTGATTTCTAAATAGGTAATACCTCTTTCGAATGTAATATGACCACGATATCTAATTAAATTAATGAGTTCCAATTAATTGACAAAAATTAAGCACCAATAAAGTAGAATACAAAACTAAAATCAATTATAAACATATTCCTGAATCATTAAATAAATTAATATAATAGTTAAGCCACATTGTAACCCAGATCCAAAGAAATTAGGTCAACATAATTAAAGCAAAAGAAACAAATCTAACAAAAACAATTTCCATAACAAAAATGCTAAGAAAAGAATAAACTAATTTATTCTCCTCCACTTGAATCTCCACTAGAAATAGCCCCTGCTCTAATTTGCCACTCTACTGACTTCTCTATCAACTAATCTGAATGATGAGAAACTGATGAATTTTCGTTTGAGAACTCATTCTATTTATAGGCACAAAGTTGAGCTTTTGTGAGATTTTTCAGGGGCCCATGAGAGAATTGCGCAGTACAATCAATTTAGAACTCAATTTTATCTCTCCGTAATATAAATGCGAAACTTGGAAAAGGCTGCACAAAAAGGCATCTGGAATCGCCATCAGGTAAAATGGGCAACTAGTGCGACTTACACAACCCGCATTAAGTCCCCCCCTGTGTAGCGCAACTTACTCACGTTTGAAGACTCCATGCATCCACGGCCCGCATCTGGCACGGCTTATAGACGTGGTCTGCACCTTTCTTTCCTTGCCCGCTGCACTTCCCGGCGTGCAACGCTGCATGTTGATGTGGCCGGTTAGTGCGGCTTCCTACTTCTTGCCACAAGCACCTTTTTCCAAGCATTTCCACTTTATTTTAAATTCAATTTTTGAACTCCTATCTAATTACATCTTCTCTTTCCACTCTTATCTCTTCCAATTCAATCTTGATCCTTCATGTTTCATTTTTGTCTTAAATTCGATCCTTATCTCCATCAAATTTTATCCTTATCCATGCCAAATTTAGATCTCTATCTCTCTAACTCTTTTAGATAAACTTCTAACTTTAATCAAACTCTTTTGGAGAATCTTCTAATTTGAATCAAACTCTTTTTTTGCACCTAAAAGAATCCGATCCAAATTGGAACTCTCAAAAATCTCAAATAAACCTAGATTTTCATCTGAATTACCAACTTGCCCATATTTTCCTCAATCTGCACAAAGTCCTTAGAATCCATCAGAAATACCAGATTTCACCCAAATTTTTATCACAAAAGCTTAATTTAAGAGCCCTAAATAACGGTTTATTTTTTCCATTATCATGGGTCCTACATGAATTGAGGTTGTGGAATGTGAATTTCATTCCCCTTATCTCACTTGAGAATCTCATTCTCATTCTCTTTTATAAGTTAAAAAGTTTTTTATATCCGTTATTAAAAAAATGTTTATAAAGTACATAATTTAAATTAAAGACATTTTTGTAACTTGTAATTAATCTATTTCGATTCTCAGATAAAGTAAACATCTCAATGAAATACTATTGTTTTCGATTATGATTCATGCAAGTGAAGTAAAAACAACTTATTTTAATTCATATATCATTTCAATTTTAAACCATTCCAATTCCAGGTCATTCCGATTTCAAGCTATTTCGATTACGTGTAAGTAAACGCACCCTCAATGGCTTGGATCTACTCACACCTTTATACACAACTTAATTTTACACTCTACATAAATATGTTCTCTCTCTTCTCTCTCCATTATTACATAATCTATTGTCTCTCCGATTAATATTAAAACCCCATCACTTAATATTCTTCTCACCCAACCCAATTCTTTGCATCTTTATTTTTTTTGATTCATTTTCAAATTATATTGTTTTTACCTTTCTTTTTTCAAGTTTGATTTATTAATATTTTTTAATCTCATTTTTTCTCTTATCTTTACAATTTTTTTATCAAATTTTTTTTCTTTCCTTTTTTTTTTAAGGTATAAAAAATAATAGTGAAACTTTATCACTTAGAGTTTTACTATTGCCACAAAATCTGTTAATACTTAAATATCATTGTTCATATTTGAATTGATTAAAATTTGAATCAATTAAAATATTAAAATATTTTACTTCAAATTTATAATTAATATTTGAGAAAGCTCTCTTAGAGAGTTTAGTTTCACATAAGAAAACTAAACTGGGGGAAAATTTTCGAAGCACCCTTTGGAGAGATGCGAACGTATGAGGATTCCCCATTCCCCGTACGTTCCAACAAAGGCAAATCATGGCGTCCGGCGGGCCTGCTCTGCAGGCTTCGCCGCTATAAAATTGATTGTCCTTAGTACTGGGATATTACTTTTAGCCTTTTTCGTAGACCTTCCCCCCTCCTCCTCATTCTCTGACCCCTTCCGTTTCTTCAATTTGCCTACCGATCCAGGAGTAACTGCTCTCCTTTCTAACTTATGGGGTGGTAGAGAGTCCAATCCATATCTGCCTATAGCTACCCCCTGTTTCTGAGGTGATAGACTGGCACGTCTACTAGTGTTCTTCCGACCCTGTTTCGCTGTCACACTCTTTTCCAAAGGACTAGATATCGTACCGACAGGGAAGGTGCCTCTCGCCACTCGCTTCCATTTTCTTGAGGATGATAACACACTACTCTTACATACAGTCGACGATTCCACCTTTGCTTCATTTTCTTGTTGACATGCAGAAAGATGATGAGTAGAGACCACTTGAGTCGAATGCTTGGTTAAGATCCCACCACTTGCACTGTCTACCTCTATAGTTATTACATTTGACGTAATTGCCCCTTCCTTCTCTAAGCCCTCTGACGGGAGTGCACTGCCTTCATTGTCCTCTCCTCCCTTCCCTATGCATGAGACCACTTCCATCTGATCCTCCAAGACCATAACTTTTTTCCCCTTGGAATCTTCTTTTATTTCATCCCTTGTTACTGCTACTGGGTCTGCATGTATGTAAGGAATATTCTTTGGCGAGATTATGTGGGACGGTTTTCCTAAAGGCTTTTGTACTTTGATTCGACTACCTTCTACCACCTTAATAATCCCTAAGCTCAGATTGGTGCTACTCGTTGGACCTCCTTCCCACATTTTCTCAGCTTTAGACCTAAGTCTTTCATATGTAGGTGCTTTGAGCCAAGAGCCATAACCTGGACTGCTCTTCCTCTTCACTGCCTCCTTGGCTTCCTCATCCACACAATCCCAACTACGATGACCGATCCTGCCACATGTATGGCAGAAGTCCGGTAGTCTCTCGTATTTGAGGATAATGGTGGATGGAACATCCTGACCCCCAAAGTTAAGTTTAAGCAGTCTCTGTAGAGGTTTCGTGATATCAATACGAACCCTGACCCTCACAAACTTCCCCCGACACTCACTGGGTTCATTAGGGGTATGAACGACTTCCCCTATCTTACTTGCCAACACCTCTGCCATCCTCGCATTCATGCAAATAAGAGGAATATTATGCAACTGGATCCATATATCAATATACCTGAACTCTAGCTTCGAGGTATCCCCGATCCCATAAGGTCTTTCTAAAACTATAAGACTGTTCTCAAAATGCCATGGCCCCCTATTCCAAACTTTTTCCTTGTCTTCTGTTCTCTGGAAAGAAAACAAGAAGAAGTTATCTCCTATTAGCTCTATTTCAACTCTTCCAATCGGTTCCCATAACTGTTCAATCACTGTCCTGAAACCTTCCCTATTTACACGCTTCGCGGCAAGGACCTTACCAACCAGACATCGCTTCACTTCTGCAAGGCCCTGTGTCTTTAGTTCGTTGTCTATATAGTATTCTTTGGCTTCTTCTTCTGAGAGTGAAAGTGACTGATACATTTTTGCTATCTCATCATCATCCATGGCGCGCGAGGGTTGTGACACCAGATCTGGTGAAAAGATATGGCAGCTGCTCTGCGATCAAAGACCTGCTTCTTTGGGAAGGACCACCTACTCTCACCTTGGATCCCGTTCAGAGAAAACAGAGAGAGACCGTTGAGAAAACAATATAAAAAGATTTATTTAAATCCAATTGGAGAATAAATGGAATGGTAAAATGGTAAATGACATTAAGTAATTATTAAGTGTGATTAGAGACTAAATTGAAAACAAGTTTTAATATTTGGGGTCAAGTAAAATTTAAACTAAAGCTGAGGGATGAAATGGAATTTTTTAGGGACGTGACCATCATTTTTGGATTTGTTAGTGGAATAAGTGTGAAACTTAGTCTCTATTTACGCAAATCAAACACAAAACACGCCAAAACAGTCGTGCAAACTAGAAGTAAATCAAAGGAGACCGAGAGAGTTAGTGATCGAGCGAGAGAAAGGCTGAGAGGAGAAAAGAGGCATCGGCCAAGGAGAAGAAGAAGAAGACCTAACATTTTCAAGCTTCGAACTCGAGCCATTTCGTGCAAGCAAGAGCAGAACCGTGACAATAGAAGGAGGGATCGAGACTGGAAGAGAGAAGAGATGTGTTTCGACCAAGCTAGAAGGGGAAGAAAATCAAGCCTCCAAGCCATTCTCCACCACCAAACTCACGCCATTTCTCACTCAAAACAGAGGTAGAACCAAGAAACTCGCAGTAGCCGTGACAAACACCAAAGAGAGAGACAAAAGCTAAGAGATGGGCGAGAGACATGGGTTGGTTTCGACCATGCTTGGGTGAAGAGGATCAAGTGATTTTCCATCCATTTTCAAGCCTCCCCAAACTTGAGAACCAAGTGTAGACAAGAATCAAGCTAAAAATAGGTGAGTTTCCTGATTTTCCAACTTGTTTATGTGATGTTAATAATGTTTGAGTGGGTTTTTTATAGGGCTTTTGATGTATGTTTAGAGTGGAATATATGGTGATCAAAACCTAGTTAGAATGGAAGTGAAACCATGCTTGTATGGTGACTTAGGGTTGTCTCTAGCAAAGCCAAAAGTGTTTATAAAGTGTGTTAAACAATGGATCAAGGTGTTTATTAAGTGTTTGATGAAATGTCTCGAAGATTTGACATATAAAATTTAAGAGAAATGAACTTGGTATGAGTTAAAGTTTCAAAGGCCATAGTTAGCAATGTGTGAATGTGATGAGATATTAGAGATATTAAGCATGATTCCACGTTGAATTCATGCTAGAGAAACATATGAGAAGCTATTAAAAGTGTTAGAAGTTAAGTTGGATCATTTTCCAAAGTTTTCACCAAATAAAGGGCATTTTCGATTTTCATAAAGCACCACTCTTTATGTGCATTCTAATGACTTAGATGAGTGTTATTAAGTGTATTTGAGTCAGTGGTGAAGAGAATTAAGCTTAGAAACCAAAAGGATAGAAATTACATTGAAAAAGTGGTGAAAAAAGTGAGGTTTTTCCTAGATTTGGCTACCCTATAGATGAAATTTTTTAGAACCATTTTACGGGTGACCTAAGTGAGAGTTAGGGAGATGAATAGAGTGAAAACGACGTGAAAAGTAGCCCTAGGTTGGGTCATGAATAGTGTTCGGCCAAAGGGGGTGCTAAAAATGCGACTTTTCGTTCCGGACTCTAGAAAACCATTTTGGACATGTAGGGATGTCCCTAGAGGTATATATATAAGGTTTATTGAAAGAAATCGGAATTTTAGAGCTCCGGCTAAGTATAAATCAAGTAGAGAAACTTTCTAGTGAAAAATGTCATTTTATGGGTTACTTGAGTTGCAAGCTATTTAATAAGTTTTGTAAAATTCCATTTAGCATAATCTAAGTGTGAATGTGATGTGTAGGTGAGGAGGAAGCGAGCAGAGCATGACATGACCCCTGAGTTTCCATATACTAAGCTTTAAGATCACGTGAATGTTTTTATAAAAAAAATATACATATGTTTTCTTACTATGAATGATTTTAGATGCATGCCTAAATATATCATTTTATAATTGACACCAAATGAATTCGAAATTGAAATTGTTGCATGGATTATGTAAATGATTTATATGAAATTTAGTTTAAAGAGAATGGAAATTTATAATTAAAATGAAATGAAAAACCTATGGTACACCTAATTGTATAAGATATATCTCCGGTTTGGGTTAAGTACCTTAGGCGTGCATTGGCTATGTCGGGAGAGTCTGTCACTAACTCTAACAGCGAGTGGGACATTGTTCGTTTAGCCCTATGAGTCGCCCAATGCACGTATGAGGTATATTATTAGCTAGCTTCCAACCGAGCGATATAGAATTCCGTTCCGTAGCGACGTGGAATTCCGCTACATAAAAACTGGATAGATGGCCTGAACGATGTAGAATTTCGGGATGGTCTGAGCAACGCAGAATTTCGCTCTACTCTTAGGGTACCATGTGATGCAAGCTACTAATGGTTGACCTATTTGTATTTATAAATTCTTTGAAAGTTATTATTGCCACCATTATTAAAATGTTTTGATAGAAATGGAAATCGTGCAACCTATGGATTTAAATTTTATGTATTGGGCATGAATTTTATTAAATTTCGATTGCTATCTATTATTCTTAAACGGATAATGACTTTCAGAAATACTAATTGTTCAATCATGGTATTTGATTATGCATAAATGTTTTAAAAGGATTTTTGGGAGTTTATTTGATAAGTTAGATTTAAATGGGAATTATATGAGACTCACTAGACTATCAAGCTCACTATATTTTATATTTTTATAAATAAAACCTCTCCAGGTACAAGTATGGGTACAGGAACTCTTAATCGTGATTAGAGGAGTTGAGCAGACTGTGCTGTTTTTTTTGAAATGTGGGACCATTTGTATAAAATTTTTGGGTTATGTATATAAAGATTTGCATATGAACTTTTAAAGCTATTGGAAAGGGGTTTTAAAATTTAGTTTGATTGTTTGGTTGAAATGGATTGAAATTAATCATGCATGACTTATAAATTCAATTTAATATACCTTTCTAAACCGTATAAATGTTTGTGGTTACTTGTGGATTGATAAAGTTGAGGGCCTGAGGCCCAGGAGTTGAGAAAATGTGTGGTTTTTGAAGTGGTTATAGTTTTAAAAATTTTGTAGGGTGGCATAATAAAAAAAATAGCAGTTTTGTTGCCCAAATTTTTATAAAATTATTTTAAAATTGAGAGAAATAAAAAGAAAAAAAAATTTCCTACACATTTTTGTATAAAAGAAAGTCTTGAAAAGATAAACGGCTTAACTTCATGGAGACCTTCCAGTCGGATCAAATATCCTCTAGAAAGGCACCGTAAGGTTGTCGGTAGGCTGCCTGGGTGATGGGGTCTGTCAGTTTGGTATCAGAGCTTGGTTTTGAAATAGGGTTAGGTGTTTTTATATTTAATTTTATTATATCAATACGAGCAACCCAAACGTTTTCTTTTTATTACTATCATGCATATGATTTTAAAATTTCAAATGGTTTCATAAAGTTATTTTGTTGGAATTACAACACTATGCATCGATGGGGTTGACGAGGCCGATGGGGTTCCAACAGAGCTCATAGATGAGCTCTAGCGCTAGAGGTACCACATGTTAGGGAGATGGAGCAGGTGACGAGGTTAGTGAATGCCCCAAGAGAGCAGCCCTAGCCAGGGCCACTAGGACCAGCTGAACAGGTCGGCCAATAATTTAACACCGAACAAGTCGAACAGATATTGATGGCAGTGATGTGTTAGTCGCGGGAGGCCCTTGATGAGCCGAAATGCTTTATAGAACTTACATGTAAATTGGGGGCAAAATCATTTGATGGAAATGACGACCCAAAGATTGCCTTGGCATGGCTAGACAGAGTCAGTAAGATTTACAAGGTGATGGGTTGTTCCGATGAGCAGAGGGTCCAGTTCTCCTCATTCCTTTTAGAAGACAGAGCCAAGGACTAGTGGGAGGCTCTAGAGAGGAGACACCCAACTGGGATATCCTAGACATTATTTCAAAGGGAATTCACTGATCCATTCTACTCGCCCAGTTATAAAGATGCTAGGGTTGAAGAATTTTTCAAGTTGGAACAAGGATCGATGTCAGTGACAGATTATGAGAAGAAATTCTCTAAATTGGTTCGGATAGTCCTGTTTATCGTTGATGATGAGAAGCAAAAATATAAGAGATTCCTCGCAAGATTAGATTCTAACCTTAAGATCCATCTATCATTGGCCTCCAAGATGCATTATGGGAGATTAGTTGAGTCAGCACTAGAAGTTGAAAGGAGTGCTACAGCCACTACTCAGAGTGGGAAGACAGAGGGCAAGCGCAGTAGATCTAGTTTACCATGAGAGGGGCCCAGCAAACTAGCCAGAAGGAATCCGAAGTCGAGATGGACATGTGGCAGGAGGATGAGCCGAGGAGCATCATCCAATCAAGGATCATTCAGGTCATCTATAGCCCTTGAAGGCTCCTGTGTTATGAGGAGCATATTGCTTGAGTGTAGTACCTGTGGAAAGAAGCATACGGGAGAATGCCAATCTAGAGTGAGCAACACAACTTATTTCCATTATGGGCAGGAGGGTCATTTTATAAGAGAGTGCCCACAGTTAGCTGCCACAACTAGTTCAGAGGTTGGATATTCAACAACTCCTACTCAGTCCAGTTTCAATCAGAGGCAAAGAGGTAGAGGCTCCCAGATCAAAGGGTGGGGTGCCTCAGTCTCAAGTAAGGTACAACGGGCAAATGATCATCCTCAGTAGATCAAACCAGTAGGCTCCACACCCAAGCCCGTGTGTTTGTAATTATGCAACAGGAGGCCGATGTAGCTCTAGAGGTAGTCACTGGTATGATATCTATTCTTAACGACCCAACATATGCATTAATAGATCATGGAGACACACATTATTTTGTATCTTTGCCATTTTCTATGAAGATTAAAGCAGAATGACAACCCTTGGAGGGCGGGGTGGTAGTCTCTATCCCTGCTGGAAATTCACTGTTGGCTAATAGAGTAATAATGGATGAAAAGATTGTGATAGCAAATAAAGAGTTTCCAGCGGATTTGATAATGTTGGATATTCGATATTTTAATGTAATTTTAGGGATGAATTGGTTGTCAAGACATCGAGCGGCAGTTGATTGTTATAGGAAAGAAGTCCGATTGATCCGATTAGAGGAGCCAAAAGTGGTGTTTCTTGGGGTGCGAAAAATAATTGCTACCAGTATGATTACCGCCATGACAGCTAGTAAGATGCTCCGTAAGGTATATCAGGGGTATTTAGCATATATGATTGAGCAGAGTAAGGATGAAGTTCGCCTTGAAGATATTTTGGTGGTTAGAGAGTTCCCAGATGTGTTTTTAGAGGATATTCCAAAATTACCACCTGACAGAGAGATAGAGTTTGAGATAAAATTGGCTTCGGGAATCGAACCGATATCGATTATACCTTACAGGATGGCTCCAGCCAAGTTGAAGGAATTGAAAGTGCAGATGGAAGAACTATTAGAAAAAAGTTTTGTAAGACCTAGTCACTCGCCATGGGGGGCTCGAGTATTGTTTGTAAAGAAGAAAGATGGAAGCCTAATGTTATGCATCGATTATAGGCAGTTAAACAGGGCGATTATACGGAATCAGTATCCATTCCCGAGGATTGATGATTTATTTGATTAGTTATAGAGATCCAGAGTCTATTCAAAGATTAATCTGAGGTCGGGCTATCATCAACTGAAAATCGGTAATGAGGATGTTTCGAAGACGACATTTAGGATTCGGTATGGGCATTATGAATTCTTAGTTATGCCCTTTGGGCTGAAGAATGCTCCAGCAGCATTTATGGATCTAATGAATAAGGTGTTTCGAGCCTATCTAGATAAGTTTGTAATCGTGTTCATTAATGATATCCTAGTATATTCTGGCAGTCATGAGGAGCATGCAGAACACCTCAGGATAGTGTTACAGACTCTAAGAGAGCACCGGTTGTATGTGAAATTCAGTAAGTGCTAGTTTTGGTTAGACAAAGTTGCTTTCTTGGGTCATGTGATTTCAGCTGAAGGATTAAGTATGGATCCCTAGAAGACAGAAGCTATTATGAGCTGGAGACCGGCCACTAATGTGACTGAGATCAGGAGTTTCCTCGGACTGACAGACTACTACTAGAAGTTCGTCGACAGGTTTTCCAAAATAGCAGCCCCGTTGACTAGACTGACAAGAAAGGAAGAGAAATTTCAGTGGTCAGATACTTGTTAGCAGAGTTTTGAGGAATTGAAGAGAAGATTGACTTTAGCTCCTGTACTTACATTGCCCATAAGGACGGATGCCTTTACGGTATACAATGATGCCTTGAGACATGGTTTGGGTTATGTCTTGATGCAGAATGATAGAGTTGTAGCTTATGCATCTAGGCAGTTGAAAAAGCATGAGCAAAACTACCCTACTCATGATCTAGAGCTTGCAGTTATGGTATTTGCATTAAGGATTTGGAGGCATTACTTGTATGGTGTTCCCTGTCAAATCTTCACGTATCTCAAGAGTCTGCAGTATTTGTTCACCTAGAAAGAATTGAACTTGAGGTAGAAGATGACAGACCCCTTTCCCTAGGCGATTTGCTGGCACCCTACGGTGACCCTCCAACTAGCCCTTTCGCTCAACCAAAGGATCCCCCGTAGAGCTAAGCCATATTCTTTCTCAATCTTTTCGAAAACAGCGGAAATGAGGGGAAATTTTTTCATTTTTATTTTAAACCTTTTCAAAATATTTTATAAAAATTTGGGTAGCATCCCGTCTGTTTTTCGGACTTTGCCACCCTGTAAATTATAAAATTTAACACTTCTAAATGTCACAAAATATTTTCCCCAAACTATAGAGCCTCAGGCTCTCATTTTCCAACACAATCACAACCACAATTTCCACATTTCCAGTTATAAACTTATTATCAACAAAGTCATATGTCATGCATCAATTTACTTCAAAAACATAATTTAAATCCACAAAAGAATATTTACAAAACATGTGGATATAACAAAATATATACATCACTTAGTATTAAGCAAAAAGATAAGTGGGAAATCACATTAGTACTATCGCCGCGGCTGCCTAGTATCGTCCAGGGAAATCCACAGCTATGGTACCTGTGCCTGGGAGGTTTGTTTAAAAATACAGAAAACGTTTGGTGAGCTTTAAAAGCCCAGTGAGTGTCATATAGTATCATTTAAAACCATACTTTATAAAAACCTCCCTAAAACAGTTCAAATTCATTTATTTAAAATCAAGTTTCATGCATTATTAATATAAAACATATATTGCACGGTTATCAACTTTATAAAGGGATCTCCTGTGGTTGCGGGGTTTTCTTTTTATTTGAAAATCATTTTTCTTTTTACTAATCGAATATGGTCCGACTCCGCTCGAAGGTGTCCAGCCAACCAATCCGGCTCTCGCCAACCTATAGTGACTCGTGCCTCATGGCACCCTAGTATAGAGCGGAATCCTACATCGCTCTGTCCGGTTCATGCAGCGGAATCCTACATCGTTACAGAGCGGAACGCTATCTCCCTCGGATAAGCTAGCAAATAATATACCTTTCACGTGCATTGGGCTAATCTCTCAGACATCTGACTGACACGACATCTTGCGGGTATCTCCCGCGGTTAGTTTAGTTAGTGACATACTGATAGTACTAATTCTACCAATGCACGCTTCGGGTACTCAACCCAGACCGGTACTAATATGATACTATCTAGGAAAGCCATAGATTTTATTTTCATCTTTATCAAATTTCAATTCATTTCACATATAAATAATTCGAAACGAGAAACTATCGTTTAATGAAATCACAAAATCATATCATCAGTTACCGTGCCATTTTTCGTTTAAATCATATTTCATTTTCATCAAAATATCCAAACATGCATGAAACATTCATTCATGATCCAAATCAACGAAAACATATTAAAAATCAGTTTGACACTCACTTTTAGCTATCAAATTCCGAATAGATTCTCGGAAGCCTCTAAAACTGCGCTCTAGCGCTCTTCCCTTGCTCTACCGGATCGCTCGTCACCTACACAACATATATATACGCAAATTTACGTTCGCGTCAACTTCCGGAAACTCAAAATAATTAAAAATTACATCATCGCCCCTAAGTGACCCTTTTTAGGCGTAACTCTTCATTTTGATTCCTTAATTAAATCTCTGACTTTTATTAACCTCAATACGCCTAATTAAACTCATTAGGGTCATTCGAACTTCCAACGGACGCCATATGGGCCAGTTTACAAAATTGCCCATTAAACTAGTTTAGCGCACGTTTTGGTTTCTCTTTGAATCTTTGGTATTTTCTTGGTTTCTAAACTCCCTATCAACTTCAATCACTTATTTTTCAACTTCTATTCAATCAAAACTAACCAACCAATACATCGGAATAAATCCATTTCAAATCAATCTATTACAAACCAAATCACCAATCTTTAAACTCAAACAACTCACCCCGAATTCCTCCTCGCGTTGACTTCGCTTTGGGGTGGTTTTGGACTGATTTTGGTGACAGATCTTGGTTGGGTTTGAGCTGATTTTCTTCCTCTTTCTTCCTCCTCCCTTTCTCTCTCTCTTCCTCTTTTGTTTCCGCCGTCGCACGGCGTCGTCGCTGTCGCCGATTTGCACGCGCGGAGAAGCTGTTCTGGCCCCGGTTCAGCTCAATCTTGCTCCGTTTAGGTCAGGTTTGAGCTGATCTTGGTGCAGGTTGAGCTGAAGCAGCTCATCGGCGTCTCCCCTCGTCGATCGGAGCTGTCTCGCCGACAGTTGTAGCTCGGTCTTCAGCGCTGTTTTGCGGCAGCTTGGCTTCGGTTCGCGGCTAGCTCACTTGGCTGGTCGGTCGGTCGGTGAACGGTGGTGATAGCTTGGTTAGCAGCTGGTCCTTCTTCTTTCTTCTCTCTTTCTTTCTTTCTTCTTTGCGAGAGAGAGACTGGTTCTATTTGTTTGTTTTTAAAAGTCAACACAACATTTTGGCTTCTATTTTCCTCCACAATAATCTCAATAATTCCACTTATACCCTAAAACAATTCCATTCTCCTCCCTTAGATTCTAACTTAATCTTACTACGGCCACAATTAATAAAAGTTATCTTCATTTTAGTCCCTTTTTACATTAAAGATTATTTGATTTCATTTACTCTTTTAACTTCCCATTTAATCTCCAAATGAGTTTAAATAAATTCCTATGGGTTCTCTATGACCTTAAGCGTCTTCATAATTAATTTAGGGTCTCTAATCACTACTTAGGGACTATTCCTGGGAACCCGTTCAATAACAAAAATAGAGGGCTTACAGAAGAGGTGGTTAGAGTTGATTAAAGATTATGATTGTACGATAAAATATCACTCCGGAAGAGCAAATATAGTGGCAGATGTCTTGAGCAGGAGACCTATTAGTTGATTAGCGCATTTAAAGACGGTGTACCTGCCACTGTTGGTGGAAATGAGATCTTTGGGAGTAAGGTTAGAGATGGCAGACTCAGGGGCATTATCGGCTACTTTCCAGGTCCGCCCCATCTTGGTTGATCAGATCAGGGAGCGACAGAAAGAGGACCCCCGGTTAGTCAAGTTCAAAGAGGAGATTGAGAGTGGGCAAAGATCAGATTTTGTAATCAGAGAGGATGGTATAGTGATGATGGGTCAACATTTATGCGTATCGGATATAGAGGATTTGAAGAGAGAGATTATGGAGGAGCTCACTCCTTAACTTTTACCATGCATCCGGGTAGCACGAATATGTACCATACTCTGAAGGAGCATTATTAGTGGAGAGGGATGAAGAAAGAGATAACAGATTTTGTTTCCAGATGTTTGACTTGTCAATATGTGAAGGCAGAACATCAGAAACCTACAAGACTATTGCAGCCTCTCCCTATCCCAGAATGGAAATGGAAAAAAATTACTATAGATTTCATTGTAGGGCTTCTACGTAGTTAGAAGGAGCATGATGCTATATGGGTTATTGTGGATAGGTTAATGAAATCGGCCCATTTTCTACCAATCAAGAATGACTACACCTTAAGTAAATTAGCCTAGCTCTACATCGATGAGATAGTCAGACTCCATGGTACTCCAGTTTCCATTGTCTCAAACCGTGATTCGAGATTCACATCGAAGTTTTGGCCTAGTCTGCAGAAAACGTTAGGTACACAGTTGAATTTCATTACTGCTTTTCATCCTCAGATAGATAGTCAGTCTGAGCGGACGATCCAAACACTTGAAGACATGTTTAAGGCATGCGTTCCAGAGTTTAAGGGGAGTTGGGATACACACCTACCACTGATAGAGTTCGCTTATAATAATAGTTATCAGGCCATTATTTGTATGGCCCCATATGAGGCACTTTATGGACGTAAGTGCAGGACTCCAATATGCTGTAATGAGGTAGGTGAAAGGAAACTGCTAGGTCCAGAGCTTGTTCAGGTCACTTCAAACAAGGTTAAAGTTATCAGAGACAGGCTCAAGATAGTAAGTGACAGACAAAAGAGTTATGCAGATCACTGCCGTAGGGACCTTGAGTTTGAGATTGGTGATAAGGTATTCCTAAAGATTTCACTGTGGAAAGGTGTATTTCGATTTAGAAAGCGTGATAAGTTGAATCCGCACTACATTGGGCCATATGAGATCACGGACAAGGTTGGATCAATGACATATAAATTGAAGTTGCCATCACAGTTAACCAAAAGACATAATGTATTTCATGTATCCATGTTGAGAAAGTACATCCCTGATCCCTCCCATGTACTGGAAGAACAACCTGTGGAACTAAGGGAAAACCTATTATATGAAGAGGAATCGATTCAGATTCTAGATCGCGGAGAGCAGGTCTTGCGCAGTAAAGTCATTCCATTGTTGAAGGTGTTGTGGAGAAATCATGCTATAGAAGAAGCTACATGGGAGCATGAAGAGCAAATGCGTGCCTAATATCCATTCCTATTTGAATCAGGTATGTAATTTAATTCCGAGGACAAAATTTTTTTATAAGAAGGGGAGAAACTGTAAACCCTCGATTCCTTATTTATGGTTTTTCCAATGATAGTCTCTAGACAATGAATTGTGACCCTAAAAGGTCGATAAAAGTGTCTAAGGTTGTAGAGAAACTTTAGAGATTTATTCAAATCCAATTGGAGAGTAAATGGAATGGTAAAATGGTAAATGACATTAAGTAATTTAAATGTGATTAGGGACTAAATTGAAAATAAATTTTAATATTTGGGGTCAAGTAAAATTTAAGCTAAAACTGAGGAGTGAAAATGAAAATTTTTAAGGGCATGACCGTCATTTTTGGATTTGTTAGTGGAATAAGTGTGAAACTTGGTCTCTATTTACGCAAATCAAACACAAAACACGCCAAAACAGTCGTGCGAACCAGAAGTAAATGGAAAGCTATTGGAAAAGGGTTTCAAAATTTAGTTTGGTTGTTTGGTTGAAATGGATTGAAATTAATCATGCATGACTTAGAATCAATTTAATATACCTTTCTAAACCATATGCATGTTTGTGGTTGCTTGTGGATTGATAAAGTTGAGGGCCTGGGGTCCAGGAGTTGAGAAAATGTGTGGTTTTTGAAGTGTTTATAGTTTTATAAACTTTGCAGGGTGGCATAGTCAGAAAAACAGCCGTTATGCTATTCAAATTTTTATAAAATAATTTTGAAATCGAGTGAAATAAAAAGAAAAAAAATTTTCCTACTCGTTTTTGTATAAAAGAAAGTCTTGAAAAGATAAATGGCTTAACTTCATGGGGACCTTCTAGTCGGATCAGATATCCCCTGGAAAGCCACCGTGAGATTACCAGCAAGCTACCTAGGTGACGAGGTTTGTCATAAGTAATACAATAGTGAATAGAGTATCGTTCCCATAAGGATTGTCAAAATTTTGTTAATTATTTAGATTAATCAAGATTAAATCTTATCCAAACTACTAAAATAGTAAATTGTGAAATTTAAAAAATAAAATAAAATAAAATGAAATAAAAGGAAACAAATAATTAAACTAAATCATGGCCAGTAGAAATCAGATTCCAAAGTTACAACTTCTCTCTTTCAATTCACTCAACCTATAAGTCAACTATTAACAATTTATTCTCGTCATGTGCTTGATCGAGCACTAAATTTTTAACAACTCTCTTTTGAATGATCGAGTGAACTTACCGATTATATGTCTATGACAATTAACTAATCTAAGCACATTAATCATTCTATCACTCTCAATGATCATACAAACACACAGGTATATATCTATCCCATGCAATTCATGTCATCCTATTTTAGATTTAAACACATGCATGCCTTTGTCAAGTGTGTTCATGGTTATCAAATTATCTAAACTAGTGATCAATTAATTTAGAGCATTATGAACAAAATAAAATGGAATATACTAATGAGAGTTGAAGTAAAAACAACATTATATAGGTGAGTTCATGGTTTTGGGCTACATCGTAACCCTAGATCATAGATCTAAATAATCATCAACATGTTGCAATTAAAATTATGAAAAATTGCTCATCTATAACCAACCCCTCAACCCTTTGCTAAACTCTTTCACAGGTTGTGTTATGTGCTGCACCTCTCCTTTAGTCTGTGTGAAATTTTTCAGGTTCCAAAGCCATCTATTTATAGGCTAGAGTTGAAAGATTTTTGAGTGCAATAGTTACCGAGTAACAAGATTTTCTCTTGGAATTAATGTGCTTGTGAGATTTTTTGAATCACAATGAGATGTTGTATCGTGACCTGCCATTGTGAGCTATACCTTGCGATCACTCCTCGTGACTCAGCTGTTTTGTCTATGGCGGGAGACAATCGTGAGCATTGTTCTTACGATCAACCCTTGTGAGCATTGGTCATGACCCACTTCAATCTTCCTTTCTCGTGATCCTCTCTAATTCGATTTAACTCCTACGTTGATTTGTTTTTTTTTATTTATTATCAAATTTGATTTCTTTCCAATTCTATTCTTGATTGATTTCTAAATCCGAATTGATTCTTTACTTGCTTTCAAAGAAATCTGATTTGATTCTGATTTGCTTCCTAATTTGCTTCTAACTTTAATTGCCTTTGTGATTGCTGCCAGATCCTTTTTCATATCTGATTTTATCCTTGATTTGTCTCCAAAAGAATTTGATTTGGTCCTAAGCTTCCATAATTTTACTCATTACTTCAAGAAGTTGCCATTTTGCTCATTAACACCTCTCATGTCTCGCCTACAAAAATTTACTAAATAAACATTAAAAACATCCAAAATTACTCAAGTTTTCATCACAAAAGATAGATTATTGAGTGTAAAATTATGATGTCTTTTAGCGTCATCAAATATCCTCAAACCTAACTTTTACTCGTCCTCTAGCAAATTCAAAAAACAAGATAAAAACTAATACATACAAAACAAAACAAATCCATTTTTGCTGTTAAACACGATGACATTAAGCATATGCCACAAGCTTTTAAACCTCTAAGTGTCCCTAGTCAGAGGAGTTGTGTCTCTTAGGGGTTTACCAGCTACAATATCCATAAATGCCTTTTCACAACTTATGAAATAATCAAGAGAATTGAACTAAAATGCAAATAAAAAACATTCACACACTTAATCAATAAGTGGAGTGTAATCCTACAAATCCAATTCATGCCTCTCGTGTCTTATAAATGTCATCATTCAAAACACAATAGCTTCAACAAATGCACATTCAAATGTCAGGATTTAGTTCACTTCAATTTTAAATCTCACAAGACATCTCTCTTTAAATTCACTTAGAACCTAGGCAAAAACACTCACTACAAGAAATTTTGGTTTTAGTGACAAAATATTTGGTTATGAGTTTATATTTTGTCGCTAGAAATGTACATATAATGATGATCATTCACATTCCTCATTATTGATTCAAATTAGTTACCGAATTCTATTTCTAAACTATTTTTGTCACTAAATCCATTCTCCTCTTTTTATGTAAGGCCCTAATTCAAATGAACTCAGAAAATAAATTGAACCTAAAATGAAATCTATAAGTTAACTTAATTTAAGTACAAGCCCAAGAAATAATTTTATTGGATTTATTAAAGAGTCCAATTGAAGTGATAAAAATAGCTCAATTAATTATTTATGGAGCTCAAAATTAAGTGACCCTAAATTAAAAATTAGTGTAGGCCATTTTTCTACTAAATGTACCCATTTACTTTCGAAATAAAAGATATATATATATATATATATACAAAGAGGTGCAAAAGGAAAAAGGGCTATAGCAAAAGGTAGGGGGCAAAATGAAAATTTATAAGATAAATGAGACAAAAGGTTGTGTTGGCCGAGAATAAATGAGAGGATGACTTAGTGTGCTGTGTTTTTTTTTTTTAAAGAGAACGAAAAGTGTCATGCTTTTGCATGATGCAAGAAACAAACAAAGAAGCAAAAACAAGAAAAGTCAAAGTGGTAAATGAGAAAAATAAATAAATAAATCAATTGGATTTACATGAGAATTGGTGGCTTTATATACATATATACATTGATTTGGACATCATAAGAAATGTTAACAGATGAAAGAAAATTGTGAGAGAGAAAAGAGAAGAAGAAAGAAAAAAGAAGAAAAAAAGAAGAAGAAGAAGAAGAAAGAGAGAGAAAATAGGAGAATGGGTTATCAGAATATTTTGGTAAACTAGTTTTGATTCAGGGTAGAACTCTCCCACTGTCCCCTGGCAGGTAACTATTGGTACCTATCAGAGCACTTATGGGCGGCTCCACTAGAGCGGTACTCTCCCACCACCCCCCGATAGCCCTTTTCTCATAAAGCCCTTAGGCGGAGAGTCCTGCTTCGCCACCTCACTCATGTGTGAGAGTTCCCAAGGATCGACCTACTTTACCTTTACTCTGATACCAAACTGACAGGATCCATCTCGACTCCTCTCTCGAGTCCGGAAGAATCTTGTAAAAACTGGAGTCTTTCTGATGAAAATTTAGATTTACTAAAAATCCTTTAGAAAGATCATCGTAATTTTGATAATCACTTTGATTAAAATATAAATTGAACAAATCAAAAATCTGTATGTTTCTTTTGTTGGACCTATGTACTGAATAAATAGAAGAGCAAATTACAATTTAGTTACCCAGCTGAAACTCTAATTCAGATGGAGCAACTGTTTTGATATTATTACAATTTACCCTCTCTCGTTAACATTGTTCCGTTAAAATTAACTAAATGAGGGATAAAATTATCTTTTGATCTTATTTTTTATTATTATTTTTTAAAAAAATAAATTTGATCTTATTTATTTTATTTTTTATTTTTAATTTTTAATTTTTTGATGAAATTTATTTTAAAAAAATAAAAAATAAGATCAAAAGACAATTTTACCCCTCATTTAGTTAATTTTAACGGAAGAATGTTAACGAGAGAGGGTAAATTGCAATAATATCGAAACAGTTGCTCCATCTGAATTAGAGTTTTAGTTAGGTAGCTAAATTGTAATTTGCTCTTTTTTAAAATAAATTTCATCAAAAAATTAAATAAAAAATTCTCTGTCTGTCAACCACCTTCACCTCTTCCTCAACATCACCTCCTCTTCTTCCTCTTACTCTGCCACGATCACCTCCTTTTTTTCCTCAACATTAATAACTAACCAAACCACCACAACTCTCACAAGCAAAATCAACCACAAAACCAGATCGACGCTGAACATTACCAACCAATGAAGGAAATGGCCCCAAACATCGTCATCCATCATCAATCAACCTTCGAGAAACACAAAATGGCACCAACCATCGTCAACCATCATCAGTCAACCTCCCAACATCATCAATCCAAAACCAAACATCATTAATCAAAGCCAACATAATCAATCTCCCACAAAACAAAATAAATCAACCTCAAATTGAAAAACAAAACAAAACAAAACAACAAAAAAAATCAGATAAATCAACCTAAAAATCATCGACGAACCCAGATGATTCATCTGGGTTCGAATGGACGAACCCAAATGAACCTTCATCTGGGTTCGTCGATGAGAACCCGGATGAAGGTTCATCTGGGTTCGACAGATGAACCCAGATGATGAAGGAGAAGAAACCAACGGCAAGAAAAAAGGCAGCGGCGATGAGAAGAGAAGAGAGAAGAGGAGAGGAAAGGAGAGGAGAGAGAAGGAAAAGAAAGGAAGGTTTACCCGTAAAGAGAAGAAAGTGATGAACAGAGGATGATGGAGAAGAAAGCAGCGGCGGAGAGAGATCTGAAGGATGAAAAGGTTCATCTGGGTTCAACAGATGAACCCAGATGATGAAGGAGAAGAAACCGACGGCGAGAAAAAAGGCGACAGTGGCGAGAAGAGATAAGAGGAGAGGAAAGGAGATGAGAGAGAAGGAAAAGAAATGAAGGTTTACTGGCAAAAAGAAGAAAGCGACGAACAGAGGATGAAGGAGAAAAAAGTGATGGCGGAGAGAGATCTGAAGGATGAAGTTTACCAGTGGAGAGAAGAGACAAGGCGGAGGCAGAGAGCAGAGAAGAGGAGAGGAGTGGGGTGGGTTTGTGAGGATGAGGCGGCGAGAAAAAAATTTTTATTTTGTTTTTTTTTTAATTTTTTATTTGGTCAATTGAGTCAACACAGTTATTAAGGGTATTTTTATTTTTTCACTATTTGAATACTGTTCAATGTTACATATAACGAAATCTTATTAACGACAGGGGAGTAAATTGTAATAATGTCAAAAATCTTGCTCCGTTTGAATTAGAGTTTGAACCGGATAACTAAATTATAATTTGCTTTAAATAGAATATTCAAAAAATATTTGAAAAAGATATTTCATCTGAAAAATTATTCTAAAAACGCATTTACGAAATCTGATAAATAAAAGAAATAATATACACAAATGCAACTATTCATCATCATATGGCCTTTCTCACAATTTGCAATAATTTGCACGAACCTGCGTTAGATACCTGGAAAAATGGGTTTTTAAGAAAGAGTGAACACAAATGCTTAGTGAGTGGATATAACTTTTCATAAAATATTTCTGAATAACACATAACATATTTCAAGTAATAATAAATGTTACTCAATGATTTATATAAATTTATATCTGAAACAATAAAACTGAATTTAAATTTGATCTAATAGTAACATTGAAAACTTCTATATAAATCATTTTTATAACTTTAATAATATCAAATCTTAAAATCTATAATTTGTAAAACCTTTTTAGAAATCTCTTTCTGTAAATCTGATTTTCTATAAATTTCTTTCGTACTGGTCAATCGCAGTATATAGCATTTATAATCTAAAAATCTATACCAATTAGTACCTAAGAAAATTTGTCATACGTGGTGGAGAAACTCAATATATACGCAGAGCAAGGGATATCATATGCTATATATATGCTGGGCGACTCAATGACTTTCTCAACAACTCAATGATTTTCCCAACATCTGCCATACACGTGCTGGGCGAACTAGGACTCACACATGTGTAGCCTATCTGACCATTAGAATGGAGGGTACAACTTTGTTCTGAAAACATTTTTATTTTATTTTTTCAAATCTTTTCTGCATATCCATATAATTCCGAATAAATACTTTTCTTAAAACGTAATCAATATTCTTTCTCAAAGCGTAAAATCATATTATTTAGAACATTCTGAAATCTTTCGAATAATAATTCAATCTAAAAATATAAAATTCCCATTGGAATTTCTAATATAAATATGGATACATGAATACATAATAAATCCTCATTTCAATCATGAAATATAATTCGTAATCTAAAACATTATTTAAAAGAATAAATCATTCATTTTCAATAAATAATAAATATTGAAATATGAATAATCAAGATCTAATAAATTAATTGAAAATAAAAACAATCCACTTATATAACTCATTTGCTCAAATCTTGGTCTAAAACGAGTTTTCATATGATTTTTTGTCATACTGGATTCATCCTAAAATCACTTAAAACTCATGAATTTAGAACTTATAGAAAAATTAACTAATTTCTTAGATTTTAAATCTCAATAAAATAAAAAATCACCTATCTGGATAAATCGGACACCAAAATATTCGGATGACCGATTCTCCTATTTTCTTTCTCTTTCTTCTTCTTCTTCTTCTTTTTTTTTTTTTTTTTTCTCTTCTTTTTTCTTTCTTCTTCTCTTTTCTCTCTCAAGGTTTTCTTTCATCTATTAACATTTCTTATGCTGCTCGGTTCAATTTATATGTGTATATAAAGCCACCAATTCTCATGTTAATCCAATTGATTTATTTATTTATTTTATTGAGATTTAGAATCTAAGAAATTAGTTAATTTTTCTATAAGTTTTAAGTTCATGAGTTTTATGTGATTTTAGGATGGATCCAGGATGATAAGAAATCATATGAAAACTCGTTTTAGACATAGATTTGAACAAATAAGTTATGTGGGTGGATTGTTTTTATTTTAAAATAATTTATTTGATCTTGATTATTTATATTTCAGTGTTTATTATTTATTCGAAATGAATGATTTATTCTTTTAAATAATGATTTAGATTACAAATTATGTTGTATGATTAAAATGAGGATTTATTATGTATTCATGTATCCATATATATATATTAGAAATTCCAATATGAGTTTTATATTTTCAGATTGAATTATTATTAGAAAGATTTCAGAATGTTCTAAATAATAGGATTTTACGCTTTGAGAAAGAATATTGATTACGTTTTAAGAAAAATATTTATTCAGAATTATATGGATCTTTAGAAATGATTTGAGAAAAGAAAATTGAAAGAATTCATACCATTATATAAATTCAATAAAATAGTAAAACGGAAACAGAAAGCGTACCCATTTCTACGCAACGGAAATTGCCCTGGATTCTGAATTGTTCAACTGGTCGGATTCCAATCACATAGACGGAAAGGAATCTCAAATCACAGTGTAATTTTGCCTTGTCATTTGTTTTCTCTTTTCTCTCATATATTCTGTGTAGTATGATGTTTGTATATGTTTTCTAGAATTGATTTTCCATCATCCTTTCAACAAATGAAATACCTCATGTATTTATAGAGGTGGCGGTTATTTTCTGATAACTGTCAGTAACCGCCAACGGTTATTCGATCTTATCCAATTCAAATAGATTTGGATCGGGTCATGGGTTTGGATCATCTTGGGTAGACCCGACCCAACAACCCAATAATCCAACATCTCTCACTCACATAAGATGAGCCAAATAGAACTCACAGATAAAACATTGGTGACCCCTTTATGATAAGGAGTACAAGCATTCATACAGACAAATACACCGTGTGACCTATGAACAATAATATATACAATGTGGCTTGTCTTTCAAATCTCAATTGTACTGCTATACAAGAGATTGTAAATTTGTTCATTATAATGTCCTAGATTTAATACAATTTTATTTGCTCGAGCATATTTAATCCCTTAACATGCTCGATCCTCCAATATTCCATATAATCACAATTGCAATTCCAAATTGCAAATTGTCGCGACAAGTAACTATAGGAACAAAATAAAATTCATTAAATCTTTCTGTCTCACTTTCGTCTCTCGGTCAATAAAATGACTGACATCATAGTAATGTCCCATAGGCCGCATTATCATAGCCATAGAAGACACACTAATGATACAAACATCACCTCATTACTTTGGGACAAAGTGAACAGTCATTGAGGACATAGGTAGAAGTTTTATACAAACTTCAATGGAACTTACACAATGAGGAATTAGGGATAAATTCATTCATTTTTCATGTCGGTCATGATAAGCACAAGCGGTATAAAATGCATATTACAGTGAATCTTATCCTTTAATAAGGACGTGTATGTCTTTTATGTTAAGATTATTCACTGTACAGATCTTAGTTCAGACGCTTTTTTAGTGCCTAACCTGAGTTCCAAAGCTTGCCCTTTCTGGCATCTATTATCGAGAAACTCACATCTGGCTTAATCAGGTTCTCATGATGGTGGGGATACATCATGAGCGGTTCAATAATTAATTTTAGGTAGAACCTCATCTTGACTACAGTCAAGACGACATTTCATATATTTCAAGCCCTTAAGAAAACAACTTCATTTTTATTCTCTAAAAATATATATGTCTCATCTTAGCTTGCTTTCCTAGCAACCAAGGCGATTGTACGTGTAAGAATATCAATCTCAAAACCTGACGACATACTTTCATATATAATCTATGTGAAATGAATATGTGCTAGCTTTATATAACCAAAATGACATATCTAATCATAAAACAGATATAACTTAATGTAACAATTATAACATCACAATCTACACAAACTCAAAGACCTAGTATGTGATATAAATATATCTTTTGTCCCAGCTTTTGTGAGTGGATCCAATACCATCTCATGTGTAGATGCATACTAAATTGTTACATTCTTTTCATCATTATATCCTTGACGAAATCGTACTTAGTCTCTATGTGCTTCGATTTACTGTGACATTTCGTATCTTTAGTATAGACAATTGCTGTCTAACTATCACAGTATACAGTAACTGACTTTTTCACATTAATTTCGAATTCAGATTTTTTAAGAATTTCTTGAACCAGACTACTTCCTAAACTGCAGCTGAACATGCTATGAATACAGCTTTCATAGTGGACAGCGTAATGTATGATAACTTCTTGTTAATCCAAGAAACAGCACATTGGTTGAGCAAAAGTGCATAACTAGATGCAGATTTTCGCTTATCCAAATCACCTCCCCTATTAGCATTTGTATACCCAACAAGACGCATGTTGTCATCTTGGTGACATAAAGAGTAATCAGCAGTCTCTTTCTAAAATTCCTTTCATAACAATCCAATATTTCTGTCCAGGATTAGATTGATATCTACTAATCAGTCTAATTACATAGCAAATATTAGGTCTCGTACACATTATAACATACATGAGACTTCTGATAGTACTAGAATAAGGATTCTTTTGCATTCTTTCATGCTTTTATGGAGTATTAGGACATATTTCATGACAAAGAGTTTGACCCTTTTGAGATAAGAGTACCCATAGGCCTACAATCAGCCATATAGAATCGTTTGAGAATATTTTGATGTATGGCTTTTGTGACGAAGCTAGAATTCTCCTTAAACGATCTCTAGTGATTTTTAACTCTTAAAATATAGGTAACCTCTTCCATGTCTTTTATCTCAAAAGTTGAGAATAACCATCACTTTATGGTTATCTTAAACTCGTTATTATTTTCGGCTAATAGAGTATCGACCACATGTAAAGATAGTATTATTAACTTATCTTTTACCAGCTTAACATACATACAACGGTCCTCTTTGGTCATCTGAAATCCATACGACATGATCGCCTCATGGAAATAGATGTACCATTGTTTGGAGAATTATTTCAAGCCATAGATCAATCTCATGAGCTTACATACTTTCAGCTTTTGACCTTTTTTGAAACAAAATTCACGGGCTACTCCACGTAAATTTCTTCCTCTAGTTCTCCATTGAGAAATATTATCTTTACATCCATCTGATGTAATTCTAGGTTCATGTGTGTAACGATAGCTAATATAAGGCGGATGAAAGCAAACCTTACCATAAGGGAGAAGATTTCTTTATAGTCTATACTCTTCTGTTGAGTATATCCTTTTGCTATCAATCTCGTCTTGTATCTCTCTATTGAGCCATTTTCCTTATACTTAATGTGGAGAACCTATTTATTTCTAATGGATTTTCGATCAGGATAATTTAACCAAGTCCCAGACATAGTTGCACTCCATTGACTCCATCTCTTATTGTATGGCTTTAATCTAAAAATCTCTAGCAGGTGAATTGAGAGCCTCATTCACATTCTTTGGCTCATCACAATTATGTGAAGCAAGCATAAAAGTTTCCCCTCAATCTCAAATTGAAGATGAGGAATAATCTTGCAGTTACTTTTACGAATTGATTTATTTGAGGGCACTAACTTGTTAGTCCCTTCGCTCCCACTGGATGATAAATAAGTTATTCCAATAGCTCTGTCACTCCCATTAAGAATAGAGTATTTAAACAACTCTCTATCTTCCTCTAGTGGAGTGTACGGATTTCGAACAATGTCTGAATTGTTCAACTCGTACAATTAAAATTCTTTTTCAACTTCACCTCTACTAGGAAATCCATTCTCTAAGAAGTTCACATCTAGTGACTCTAGTTCAGTAATGCTTCCATTTGCGTTTTCTCCTATGAGTACATATCCCTTTAAATACTCACAGTATCTTATAAAGATACACTTATTTCCTCTAGCACCCACTTTCCATTTTTATTGGAAAATCATGTACATATCCTGCGCACCTTTAAGGTCGCATATAAGTAAGTTCAGGTTTCTTACCTTTCTATAATTCATAGGGTATGGAAGTTACTGATTTGGTAGTGACCTTATTAAGAATGTAAGCAGTTGTTAATAGCGCATCTCCCAGTAAGATACTGAGAGGTTTGCTTATGCAATCATAGATCTTACAATCTCTAATAATGTTTTATTCATTCTTTCCGCTATACCATTTTGTTGTGGAATTCTAGGAATGGTCAACTGTATATCAATACCTTTCTCATGACATAATGTCTTAAATTATTCAAAAAGATATCTTTTCCTCGGTCAGTCCGTAAGACCTTAACAGTTCTATCTAACTGATTCTTCACCAAGTTTAGATACATTCGAAAGTAATCTAATACTTCAGATTTATGGGAGATCAGATAGATATGACCAAAATATGTAATAATCTATGATTGCTATAATTTCCAGCTCTCACATTTATTGGTCCACAGATATCAGAATGAATTAACTATAATTGATTCTCAACCTCAATTCCTTTTCTAGATGGTTTTCTAGTTGTTTTTCTACTAGACAACTTTCACATAAAGACAAATCCATCGTATTGGGAAAATCTTAAAATTCCTCTTTGGGCAATTTATTCATTCGATTCTGGCCCATATGCCTTAGTCTAGCATGCCAAATATGAACATCAATATTGGCAACATCAGTAAAAGTGATTAATGAAAAACAATCATTGAATTAATAGTACAATTAAATTCGGTATTTAATACAATAAAACCATCCATCAGATATTCGGTGCCTAATCTCACTGAATTTAGATAAATGCTCAAACAGTTGCTATGAAAAGTTAAATTATATCCTAAACCTAGAAAGACAAGTACAGAGACAAGATTCAGTCGAATCTTCGGAACATACAGTATATCATGAAGATACAACACTTGACCACCTCGCAGAATCACTTTGCAGGTGCCAATCTCTTTTAAGTTGTTCCCCATATAGATTCATTTTGTTCCTCGGCTGATCCGATGGTACTCTACAAATGCTTCTCCATCTCTAACTACACAGTTCGTGGCTCTTAAGTCTCTTTCTTATGTTCAGTGCATTCACAAGTGAAATGATCAATCTTGCCACAATTGAAATACTTTAACTAACTCTTATCCTTCCTTGCACTACCACGCTTACCCTTATTGTGTTTTCCAGTCTCATCCATGTTGAATTTGGGATTCTCTTTCCCTTTCTTCCAACTTATATTCTTTCCTCCCTTCTTGCGCTTAAAGTCTAAACCTTTACGCATATTGAACTTAACCAAATAAAGCTAACTTGAAGTATTAGCCGCCTCTAGGCGCTCATCTTCGAGTTTAGCCGCCTTTACGCGCTCATCTTCGAGTTTAAACATGACTTGAAATATCATCAAGTGGCATGATGTTATCATTGTTGGTCATATTGATTTATTATATTTTTCCAATTATTTGGGAGGGACCGAATCACCACTTGTACTTACTGCTCACTAGTTAAGGCATAGCCTACGTATTTCAACTCATGTATCATGTTTGACTTATCTATCAAATGCTGCATTAGGTTGTAATCTCAATGCTTCTGATAAGTATCAAACTTGATTGTGAGTCTCCTTAGTTTAATGGTTGATGTCCCACTACATTTGTCTTTCAAAGTCAACCAAATGTCTAGTGCCGTCTATATTCATCGTACGCGCACATATGGTCATCAGCCATACAAGACAACATCGTTACGAGCAATGTTGTTCTTTATCTTAGAAGGCTTGATAAGCCTCAACATCTTTTCTGTGTTGAGCAAAAGTACCATGTTTGGGTTTGGCCATGGTATTGGTTAGTGTTTCAAGGGTTTCTTACTCCTCTAGGATATACTGAATTTTACGGTGTCAAATATCATAGTTATCACTATTTAATTTGTCACCTTTATTCAGTTCAACAACTATTATTATCGAAGCACATACTATTGTCTCAAATGACATTTATTCTTCTAAGAGACCTTTGATCTATATTTGTCTACGTCTATACTAGCACATCCACTCTCATTTCACTAAAAATATTGCAGCAACTATACACTCATAAATATGATTAAATAATCTTTGGACAGAAATCGAAAAAGTAGTCAAGCTACCCATCATCATCAAATTTCCAAATATTATTAAACCATATATGTAAGTGTTTTTGCGGAAAATAGTCCTAATATCATTCTGTAAAGATTTTAGGATACCCATAATTTAAATAGTATCATTTGAAATCTTTATATTCTCAGACATCTCTTAATCGGAATCTCTATGACCTCCGTCATTTTATTGTCCAAGATATATATATATATATATTTTGATCTCAAAATCCTACTAATCATCTGAGATTTATATAATCTCAAGGTACCGGTCAATATTTGAGATATCAGTAATCTCATCGTCCTCTGATAGTACAATGATCATAATCACATCATCAGATAACTCATCGTCAAAATGAGTTGACCCAGTTCCTATAAAATTGCATCGCATAACCTAAAACTAAATAAATACATGCATGATTAATTTTAGATTAAATAAAATTTAATTTAAAAACTAAAACATTTTTAAAATTAACTCCCTATAGAGTGAAATCAATCAAATAATATTATTTTGCTCACAATTTAAGCGAATAATTAATTGGGATGAGAAGAGGAGCAAAAATAGAAAAACTAATTTTTTCGCTGGAAAACTCGCCGGCGGCGGCCGTTGACGGCGGCGTGTGGAGTTCACGGGCCGAAAATGCCGGCCACGCGCCGCCAGTGCCTAAGACACGCCTCATTGTCGCACACCAATGTATCCACCACATGTCACATTCCACTCGCGACACGCATCTCGCACTGTGGTACACGCGGCGCTCTACGACGTGACACATGTCGCTCTTGGATTGGGCAACGTGTTTTCCTAAGTCAACCGACGACACATGTCGCGTGCACAAGTGAGCAAGTGTCACGTTCTGCTAGCCACACGTGTCACAACATCAGCTTTCCACGCGTTGTGATCTAACGGTGCACGATTCACCACGTGTCGCACATGCAGATGTCCACGCGTCATCATTTAGCCATTCAAGTTGCGCCACGTGGCGATACTGCTGTCTTGGTGCACGCATGCTGCCCGCGTGGTGCTTTCGTGGGCTGAGTTTATTCTGCCTAGCACATCACGCGCCGGCATGGCGCGTGTAGTGCATGCGCGCATTTGACTTTTCGACGACCGTACTCTCTCCAAATTTCAACCCCAAACTTGTTTTGATTCGTTCTCATTCGTTTTACAACGAAATTTTGTGATTCAAATTGCTAATGATTCGTCTTGAAGTCTATTTTCTTATAAAATTAGAATCACACAAAACAGAAGTCTAATGAGGGAGATATCATGCATGGAAGTTTCAGGGTTCATATTTCTATATCTTAGTTTTCAACCCAAAAATCAAGTTTCATGACAATTTTAATTGTAAAACCAAGATTAATGACCAGCAAACAACCCTAAGGGGACTTTGATACCAATGAAAGAATTCATACCATTATATAAATTCAATAAAACAGTAAAATGGAAACAGAAAGCGTACCCGTTTCTACGTAGCGGAAATTGCCCTGGATCCTGGATTGTTCAACTGGTCGGATTCCAATCACATAGACGGAAAGGGACCTCAAATCACAGTGTAATTTTGCCTTGCCATTTGTTTTCTCTTTCCTCTCATATATTCTGTGTAGTATGATGTTTGTATATGTTTTCTGGAATTGATTTTCCATCATCCTTTCAACAAATGAAATACCTGACGTATTTATAGAGGTGGCGGTTATTTTCTGATAACCGCCAGTAACCGCCAACGGTTATTCGATCTTATCCAATTCAAATAGATTTGGATTGGGTCATGGGTTTGGATCATCTTCGGTGGACCTGACCCAATAACCTAATAATCCAACAAAAATAAAAATGTTTTCAGAACACCAAGGTTGCACCCTCCCCTTTAACGGTCAGGTAGGTTACACATGTGTAAGATCCAGATTCACCTAGCATATATCCAGATTCACCTAGCATATATAATAGAAATCGAAAAGTCATTGAATTGTTGAGAGAGTTATCGAGTCACCCGACACGTGTATGGCAGATGTTATCCCTTGCTTTGTGTGTGTGTTGAGTATCTCCAGCACGTATAACAGATTTCCCTGAGTACTAGTTGGTATAGATTTTAAAATTATAGATGTTATATACTAAGATTGATCAGTATGAAAGAGATTTATAGAAAACTAGATTTACAGAAAGAGATTTCTAGAAAAATTTTACAGATTATAGATTTTTAGATTTTATATTATTAAAGTTATAAAGATGATTTATATAGAAGTTTTCAGTGTTACTACTAGATCAAATTTAAATTCAATTTATTGTTTTAGATATGAATTTATATAAATCATTGAGTAGCATTTATTGTTACTTGAAATATGTTATGTGTTATTTAGAAATATTTTATGAAAAGTTACATCCACTTACGGGGCATTAGTGTTCACTCTTTTTCAAAAACCCATTTTTCTAGGTATCTAACACAAGTTCGTGCAGATTATTGCCGATAGTGAGAAGGGCCATATGATGATAAACAGTTGCATTTGTGTATATTATTTCTTTTATTTACTAGATTTCGTAAATGTGTTTCTAGAATAGTTTTTCAGATGAAATATTTTTTTTCAAATATTTTGTGAATATTCTATTTATTCAGTACATGGGTCCAACATAAGAAACATACAAATTTTTATTTATTCAAATTATATTTTGATTAAAGCGATTATCAGAATTACGATGATCTTTCTAAAGGATATTTAGTAAATCCAGATTTCCATTAAAAGACCCCAGTTTTCACAAGATTCTTTCGGACTCAAGAGTGGAATCAGGATAGGTCCTGTCAGTATATATGTATAGTGTAGACCATTCACATTCCTCACTATTGATTCAAATTGGTTACCGAGTCCTATTTCGAAAATATATTTTTGTTGCTAAATCCTTTCTCCTTTTAGTTGCATAATATTAATTTACGAATTTATATTTCCTCACTAATAGTTTAAATGTAGTAACAACAATCACTACAAGAAATGTGAATGTTAGATACCATACATTAGGAGTTACATAGATCTTTGGTCTCTAAATAACGCTTTTCGCATCGTATTCTATCATTCGTCTCTGTAAATTTGAATTTTTATTTTACTATTAGACTTTTGACTTAGGGTACATTTTGAGATGATATAGTTCGTCTCTGAATGAAGCAATCTACTACCATCCCTATTTAGTACCTAAATGTTGGTTGTATTCTGAGTCTAAATCAGTTTTTGTCTTTAACGGAAGCTTTTAGCAACAAAATTTAGGAATTGTCTTCACAGATATGGATTTTAAATTAACCATTAGCTTAGGAGAGCATTCAGAGACAATACAATGTATCTCTAAATCTTGTTTTCTATTGTGATATGATATTTAGTCTCTAAATACTAGTTACCTTTGAGTCTAACTTAAATTTAGTCTCCAAAGATAGCTTTCAGTAATATAATTTGATGTTTGTATCTATATAAATTTTCATTTGCTTGAGACATTGGAGACTACACATTTCATCTTAGTAGCAAGCATTCTGCTATGAAATTTGGTAGCGAAATATCATTTTAATGTTGGTGCCCAATCTTGTCAAAATATTATGCCAATTTTGGATTTACTTAGATAAATATTTGAATTAAAAACCTTGATTTGAAAGTGTTTTAGGAGAAAAAATATTTTAGTAGCCAACATGGTAAGTCATTCTTTCTTTGGAGACTAAGAAAGAAAGTTTAAGAAAGTTTATAATTGGTGAACAATGCATGACGAAAGATTGTAGTAGCAAAATGGTTAAATTACTTTCTTTGTTTCTTATATCAAGATATTGATGTCAATTGAATAACATAATTTAATATAATAAGAGAATGAGTTGGAAATATAAAGTTTTAAATTCAATTTAATGCGGATGAAAAATAGAGTTGCATACTCCTGTAAAATTGGTGATGAAATGAATTGACATTATATAAAAGATTGATAAGGTACTATTACATATATATATATATATATATTGTAAAAGTCAATGTGTAGTATGGTTGCAAAATTTTTACTTTTGGCCCATTACAAGTTTATTTGAATTTTCATTTCATTTCTTAAATAATTTAAGTTCCATCTAATAAATGGGCATTGAATTTGTGTTCTAGCTAATTCATATGCTAGACTTTCTTGATTTACAATTTGATGAGAATAAGGTGCTATTATTAATATGCATTTAGGCTTAGTTTTGTTTCAAAAAATATCATTTATCCATTTTTAAATCTCATTTAACAAAAAGTTATATAGCATATGTCTGACTTTGATTTTTTTTTTTTTTTTTTTTTTTTTTTTTGTTTTAAAATTGACACTAAGCAAATTAGAGATTTGCTGACTAAGATTAATCACTGTTTTTACGGTCTAAATATAATTATTACTTGCTTGTCATTTATTGACTTTGTTACTTTATTTTACTATACTAAATTCAGATGAATGGTATGAGATTGTGTTACTCTCATGTTATGTGTTTAGAGTGATTTATCATATTTAGAGAAGGCAATTCCACCTATAAACTTGTGAGCATATGAATTTATGCCCATAATTGGAGAGTGTTTGATTTTATTAACTAAGTTTGTAGATGAGTATTGATTTTATTAAGTGGATTCATAGGTGGATTTTGATGTGAAATTCCACACCTGATACAAGTTTGGGTGTGGGTACAAGTATGAAACAAATCAGTACCTACACTTGTGGACCAACGAAATTACACACACATACGCACACAAAGCTATATGTGATCTTTGTATTTATTTTGATAAAGTATAATCAAAATAATGTACGGGTGTGGGTTTTGCCAAACCCATCTTACTGTCATCCCTAATCTTTATCACCTAAATTATTAAATAGATCGGTAATATATTTTAATTAATAATAAATTATAAAACTGGAAATAAAAAAATGGTATATATCTTAATGGAAAAAATATTATAAATTAAATAATTATTTACAAATAAATTCAATATCCTTAAGAATTATGTATTGAATACTTAAATTATTTTTTCTAAGTTTATATTATTAATACAAATTGTTTTTTTAATCATTTTATTCACTTAAATTAAAAATAAATTGTTTGATATCATAAATAATACAAAATTAGTGCTAGAATGTATAGCTGCAAAATAATATATATTTATATAATATCTTCATGTGGTGGGAGTATTGCCCGCCACTTAGTTTTTCTACCATTTTTTCACATCGTTTTATTGTCTTAATTAGTGCTTGTTTGTGAAAAAACAAAAAAAAAAAAAAAAAACACCTTTAAGTGGATTATTCTACAACTGTTTGTGGTTTTATTTGTCTCTTTATCTTCTGACTTTGTTTATCTTCTCTGCATCCTTTTCTTTCATCACTTGATACTTAACAATCTTCAATTTCAACTCTTAAATAGAAGCATGCTCAAGTGGATTTAGTAACACTAAAGTTATAGCAAAGATATGGATTTTAGTTTGATAAAGTTTTGAGGTTTCATTGGATATTTTTTTTTTAGGTTGTTAGATGTTTGAGATTTTTAAAACTTGTTTCAATATTTCTAGGGCTGTATGTGATTGTTATGGAAATTTTAAATAAAAGTTGAGTTTGATAATGTGCTGTGAAACTTTGATTTTATTCAAGATTTTGGTTTGCATGTAATGCATATATATGGAATTAGTTTGATTTTCTTTCAACGACTTTTGGTATGATCTTTGTATGTTGAGTATGAGTAGCTTAAAGTCTAAGTTGGACCTTTTTTTTTTTCCTAGTGATTTTTGTTTTTATTTAAACAGTATATGGTTTTCATTATTTCAAATTTTGATAACTAGAGAGACAACAAACAACCAATTGATACAAAGTTTGAGTTTGATTACTAAAGAGACAACAAATAAACAATTGATACCAAAACAGATGTAAGTTAAAATATATTCAATTTATATTTTATTCAATATCGTTGTATTTTTATTTTGTGTTCTATTTGATGTTATTGCATGTCTTTGTCCCATGTGATAATAGGGACCACGACATGTTTCATGGATATATATTCAATTTCTAATATATATATATATATATATTATTTTTGTATGAATATTTTGATTTTACGGAAAAAAAAACTGGTTAAAGTTTTACACTTTTGTAAAACCCAGAAATTTTTATTTTCCTATGAGAAATAAATTTTAAGACGAACAATGATTTTTAAGAGATAGACCCTGAAAGGTCGAAAAGTTTAGAATAAGTATTAGAGTCTAAGATATTGAAACGAATAAAAATGAGTCAATTTAGGTAAGAATTCAAGAGTTCCGAAGACTTTTGGACGAAAACGCCCCTTTTGGCAAATAATGAGTGTTAACGATTTTGATCTATTTGATTTGTTAAAGTATGAAATTGAGAGATAAGTTGTCCAATTAGAGTCTTACATGGTTAATTTGATGATTGAATGACCACATAATATTTTTGGAATAAATAAAATAGGGGTGAAAACGTAAAATGCCATAGGGGTACAAACGTAAGTTTACAGCCAAAAATTGAAGTGGCCGGTCAAATAAGGGACAAGAACATGTGGTAGCAGCATGCAACACATATGCACACTGTCAAAATGTGATGACATTTGTCAAGCAAAAAAATTAAAAAAAATGAAAAATGAATGAAATGACAAGAGAAAATTGACTTTGGTGCACTATATATATATATGTATGTATGTATATGTTGCTAAGTGACCAGCCACCACACCAAAAAGCAGAAGCATTTCGGACAGCAAAACCAGACCAAAAGCCGAGAGAAGGAAGAGGAAAGAAAGAAGAAGAAGAAAAAAGAAAAAAGGAAAAGAAAAGAGGAAAAAAAAAATTAGGAGATTTCCGGGTAAGTGATTTATTTCCAATAGGTTTTGAATTTCAAGAACTTAGCTGATGTTTTTGAGAGTTTTAAATCCCAGAGTTTATGTGGTGTTAGGGTAATCAAATCTTGTTAAATAACTTGATGTTTGAAGGTGATTTTCATGGATTTGGTAGTGATTTTTAGTGGTAACTAGTTTCCAAGAAATTTATAAAAACTGTAATTAATTGATGTTAGGATATTGGATGAGTTAGGGTGTGAATTGAATATTACTGGAGCTATGGAAATGAAGGAAACTTATAAATGGGTGATGGATTTCATTTAATATATGACTTGTAGGGGAGGTGGACGCAAGAAAGAATATTGAGGAATCTATTCAAGTGGCCGAAAAATAATTTGTCAATTGATAGTTTTATTAAATTTTAATTGATTATTTATCAAGTTATTTATTTATATTTTTATGAAATGCTAAATTCAATATTTGCATGTTTAAAAGTAAATTTGAAATGAATATTAAGATTTCATTAAAGAGAATGCTTTAATATTTTAAAAGCAATATGCTTTATGTTTTAGTATGGTTAAATTTTAAACTATGGCAAAGAAAGTTTTCAAAGGCCAATTGGGTTAACCAAATGTATAGCTTCAGATTGAAATGGCCGGTCACCAGAAGAACCGCGTAGCAGGACTGGGGCCATCGTTACACAGACTCACCCGGTATACCCTATATGTGTATAACAAGTGTTTGGGGGACGAGTCACTAACATTGAGGAAATTGTGTCAGTCATGTTGGTCATGTCGCTCTCTATACGTGTGGGGTATTATCTTGCTTTACGTGTGTGATATAGAATTCTGCTGCGTAGTTGTTAAGATGTCTTTTGAGGATCACGTTGTATGGTGCTAGGCTAGTCGACATGTGACATCATATGTACAGCGCTATGATAGTTGACATGTGATATACGTTGCTTGGGTTTCCATTTGGTGCGGTTTTAGCAAGAAAATTATTATGTATTATTCATGAATGTGCATTCAATGAAGTTACTTATTAAAGGTATAAGATTTTACAATTTTAGTAAGATGTTTAAAGATTTCTTATTATTGTTTTTGGGAGGTATTTTTATGTATTAATAAGTTCTATTTAGCAAATGATTATAAACCACTCATTGAGCTTCTCTAGCTCATATTAGTTTCCATTGTTTTTTGCAAAACCTCCTTAAGTGTAGAAACCAGTACTCAGAGTGCTAGATCTCCTACATTGGACTAGGTGGGCCAGCTTCGACACGATGCCGTTTGTGAAAATCATTTGCTTACTTTTGTAAAGCTATAAATAGTTTAATATAGTCTGTTGTGACATGTATGCAAATTTTCAAATGCATGTTTTAAATATTCATGATTAGATGTGAAAACTTTGATTTTATGGTGTGTTGAAATGCTTTGGTTGTGGTGAAATTTGATTTGAAAATGGACCCGAGGTCCGAATTGGAAGTGGAGAAAATGGATGAAATTTGAAGTGCTTTTATAATTGTTTACAGGTGATTTGAAATGTATATTGGAAACTTTGGAAAACAGTCGTTGTACTGCCAAAATTTTTTTTGAAAACAAAAACTACATTTAATATATTTAAAAATGCCTAAAATAAGGGTTCACTTCACGCAATCCTTTTAGTCCTGCTAGTAGAGTTTGAGAGGATTCCGTTGGGGTGTCGGATGAGACCCTTTTGGATTTCAGAAAAATAGGGCATTCGGATCGGGTCCTATCAACTTTCTTGTAAAAATGATCCAACTTTGGAGGCTTTTGTTGTTGACCTTGTTTGTGAGATAATCATACTCTTTAAATAAGACTAATGGGTGTCCTTGGTATCTATTAAAGAAAGTTGAACTCTAAAATTGGGATTGTAATATGAACTTTTTTCAACTTAAAAATAATGAAAAAGAAGGGTTTTATTGTTCAATATAGCTTCTTGTTATTTAAATGATGAGCATACAATCTAATGATGGTGCTGATGATAGTTGGTCCTTGAATTTTATTTGAAATAATGGCTTTGGTTGTGGCTCATGCTTTATTTTGTTGCTTGTTGATGTTTCTAATAGTTGAAAGTTTTTTTTTTATGATTTATGTCTCAGTCCCATATATATAAATGAGTATGAAGACCAAAACTCAAGACCAAAAATTTCTTCAACCTTATCTATATATTCAACTCAAGACCAAAACTCAAGTTCCTACAAAACATCAAAATATGGGACATTCTGCATATAATTTATAATACAATTAAGCCAAAAAGGCAACAACTTTAGCAACGAAAGAGAGTGAAAAAATTGTATTTTTTAGTTGGTTGTATTTACAATTGATGCACTTGTTTAATCCTAAAGCTAACAAAATGGTGTTTTAAAGTTGTTTGTATCATTGAAATTAGTTGTTTATACATTTACTGTGTTTCGGGGACATTGTAGTTGATAAAACTATTTCCTTATTAGACTCTTTTCTGCATATAATACTTTACACAGGAACAAAAAATGGATAGGAGTTGGATTTGGTTGCCAAATAGGTTATCTAGGGAATACAAAGATACACTACAAAAAATATGCCTGCGATAACATGCGGTAAATTTATCAAAAGCCTATGATAGCATTCAGAAGAATGCCATGTTAGTCCATATTATTAAAAATATTTCTTCTTTTATAGCAGTAGTCATCTAACCTAATAATGTCAAAAAGAAAATTAAAGAAAGCAGATAACCAACTTCAACAAAAAACCACCATTGCATAAAACATTTTAAAAATATGGTAGGTTGTAAAGTTAGAAGTTCAAAAAAGCTTAGTGTTCAAGAAATTCAATAGGTTGACAGATAATTTAGTCTCGTAAGAACCATGAAAAATGAGATATGATAGATACCATGTACTGATGCATCATCACTTAAGGCTGATATCACACCACTAATGCTCATAGCCTACACAAGCACTTAAAGTTGATGTCATTGGAAACTCTGAAGTTAATGTACCTTTAACATGATGAGTGTTAGAGGTAGAGCACACAGGAGCAAATTCATCTTTTATGGAAATAGCTGCATTGTACACGTAAAGAGAAAATTAAGTCAAATAAACTTTAGATATTTTAGTGAAGTATGAAATACAAACACAACTTTACCTAAAAATAATGAAACCTAAATGCCACCTCTAATATGCAAATGAGGCCACTACCTCATGAAGGAGTGTCATGTCGAAATAAATTTGTACAAGTCAGCAAATCCATCAATTTCTACATAACCAAAATCTACAAAATTACATCATGTGTATGAACTGTACAACAAATGCATAAGTCAAGGAATCCATGTAAACCCTCTATTTTTAAATTTATAGATTTCGTAGTAATAGTCCTTAGGTAACGATTTGAGACCCTCAATGATCAATTGAAGTGTCTAAGGTTGTAGAGAACCCTTAGAGATTTATTTAAACAAATTGGAGATTAAATGGATGAGTAAAATAGTAAATGATATTGAGTAATTATTAAATATGACAAGAGACTAAATTGAAGTTTTGACGTTTTTGGACAAATTAGAATTAAGCTAAAAGTTGAGGGATGAAAACGAATTTTTCAGGGACATGGCCATCATTTTAGGATTTGTTTGTGACAAAACAATGAAGTTTCAAGCCAAGTTACACAAACAAAGGGCAGAATTGAAGACAAAGAACAGAACCAAGATATAGACACGCACAAACTCAAAACAAGTGTAGAAACACATAAGAGAAGAAGAAGAAGAAGAAGAAGAAGAAGAAGAAGAAGAGAAGAAGAAAGACCAGCCTTTCCAAATCGCCAAACCAGCCATCAGATCAGCCTCAAATCAAACCAGATGTACGCACAAAATCAGACAACAGAACGAAGATAGATCGAGGAGATCGAGTGAGGGAAAACAGGATCGCGTAAGGGAGAAGAGGAAGAAGAAGACCAGTCATTTCCACACTAAACGCAACCGTGACACCCCAGAAACGACACTAGAAACCGCAAGCAAAAACCAAGATAGAACCGCGCAAAGAGAAGAGAGAAAGGAAAAAAAAGAGGAGAGAGAGGTCGAGCAAAGGAAGGAGAAGAAGAAGGAGGAAAACCAAGCCAAACCCAGCCTTTCACGCACCATAAACAGCCACAAACTCGCCCAAACTAGAACCAAAAACAGAGATGCGAAGGGTTGAGTTCGACCAAGAGAGGGGAAGGTAGATTAAGCAATCCCAATCCATTTTTGAGCTTCCAAGCAAGCCCTCAAGACCTCCTAAGCTAAAGAACAAGTTGGAGAAAAATCAAAGTAAAAAGGGGTAAGTTGTTCAAGTTTCGAAATTGTTATTGTTGATGTTTTGTCGGTGATTTTGTTGAGTTTTGATATGAGTTTTTATGGATTGAGTGAGTTAAGTAATTAGTGACAAAAACAAAAGTAGATATTGTGAAATCATTGAGGTTTGGATTTAATTTGAGTTGATTTTAATGTTGGTTTTGTGATGATAAATGAAGTTAAATTTGAATGGGTGTTAGGTGATTAAATGATCTTAATTTAGTTGGGTTTGATATGATTTATTGTTGGTGATTTGTTGTGTAATTAAAAGGGATAAAATCATGTGAGTGTGGGTTAGAAATTGAATTAGAGTATGTTAAGGGGCCTGCCCAAGATGATGATGTTGGAAACAAATTTAAGCTTGGAATGTACACTTGTGTTGATAAAGATTGTGAGTGGATTTTGGAGTTAAAGTTTGAAAATTTTAGTTTAAAGTTAATTGGGAATTTAAGTTTATTATAGGGGCAAAATGGCACAATGAAAAGTTGGAAGACATGGACTTTATTTTGAGCTTGTTGTAGGCCTAGGAAACCCAAAGAAAAATAGCAAAAACTTGAAGAAAAAATAAAACGCTCAATAGACTAGTTTGAAGGGCAATTCCGTAAATTGACCTATACTGCGTCTGTTGAGTGTTCTGATGACCGAACGAGTTTAATTAGACGTGTTGAGGTTATTAAAAGTAAAGATTAAATCTAGAAATCAAAACCAAGAAAATGCCCGCAATTAGTAACAAAAACAACACGTTTTTAGCCTAAAACGCCTACCCTATGGCTGTTTCCTTTTGTATGACATTTGGACCGACTAGAGAGCGAGTTGGGAAGTGTTCGAAGCAAAAATGGAATGAAGAAAAGCCCCGAGTAGGACTATGAATAATGTTCGGCCTAAAGGGGTCAAAATCGGATGATTTTCTTTTCGGGCCTTCGAACGCGATTCCGTTAGTACTAGAACGTCCTTAGGTGATAATAAATAGGTTTCAGCAAAGAAAACGGAGTTTAGAACCCTAGAATCAATAAAGAAACCAAAAAAGGAGGTTTACGCGTAAAAAGTGTCTCTTGGGGGTAATTGTGTAATTTTGGTTATTTGAGTTTCCAGAATGACGCGAACGTAAATTTACGTATACTATGTTGTGTAGGTGACAAGGACGTGGGGGATCGAGGCGAGAGGATAGAGGCTCCATACGCGTCGTTTGCAGTTTTTCATTTTGTGAGTGGTTTTATTTTAAAGATTTTAGATGTATTTCAAATTGTTAAGTTCATTTGATAAAGTATTTGCTTACTTGAAATTTTTTAAATGCGTTGATATATGCAAGAGTTATAGCTTGAAATGAGGATTTGATTATATATATATATATAGTTGTTGTTAAAATATAGTTACGAAAAATCAAGTTTTCAAGTTTGAATTAAGAAAAGAAATAAATAGCATTTTCAAAACCATTAGTATACCCTTAGAGATTTTAAAAAAGATTAGACCCGACCGGTCTATCCCATCAGTTGGCACAGTCCTGGGGAGGGATGAGTCACTAACCTGGGGGGACAAAGTGTTAGTCTATCAGTGAGTTGCCTCTGTTGATGTGGGGTGGTGTTTTGTGTGTTTTGGTTAGTGCTGGGAAATTCCACATAGCCGCGAAATGTCTCAGAGCTGTCACGGTTGGTCCTCTATGTTGGAGCATTCCTTGTATAGAGGCCACGTGACCTCAAGTTAGGGATACTATGATGTTTTCGAAAGTTACTAAAAATAGTTTTGAATGAAAAGTAAATTTGAAAAAGAAAAGAGATTTTATGATTATTATTCAAGCTACTTGTAATTTTAAGTTATGAGTTTTGAAATTTATGCATGCTTACGCTTTTATAAAGTTTTATGTTGATATTGAGCTTAAGAAATTTATGCTTGAAATGTTTAAAGAAATAACTTTTTTTTTTTAAACGTTTTCGAGGAGGACGTTTAGAAATCAAGTTTTAATCTAAAGATAAATTATCATCATTGTGCTTCTAGCTCATTTTTTTCCTGTTTTTATACAAAAACCTTCTCAAGTACTTTCAGTAGGAAGCCGAAATAGTATCACCTCCAGCGGGTGAGGTAACAACACGACGCCATTTTGTTCAGCCTATTTACATGTAAACCTCTTTTGAATTGTATAAATAATTTGTAATTTTATAATTATATTTTTGAGGCCTACTGGCAATCAGAAGTTGGGTTGGTGCTAAATAATAGTCGAAGTATTGATTTTTTGTAAACAGATTTTTCTGGAACGTAAAAAATGCAGTCGTTATGTTGCCGAAATTTTATTAGAAAAATAAGCTTAAAAAAAAAAAATTCTTATACCTTTTCAGTTTTTAAAGAAAACTAACCCAACAATGTTTTAGAAAGTATTAGAAAGTGAAGGGTTCGCTCCAGGGTTTTGCTTAGCCCGACAAGTCGAGTCTAACAAGGATCTGTTGGGGTGCCCGACGACCTACTGGGTTAGAGATAGAGGTATCGGGAAGGTTGCATCAATCCATCAATTTTTGTGTAAACAAAAACCTCAAAAAAAAAAAAAATGCATAAGCATGACGAAAAGCTTGTAAATCCTAAAAGGAAATGTAGTCATACCATAACATATGTTACAAAAGTCACAATAATGTGCCCTCACGATCATTCCTTGCATAACTAACTTCTTCTTCTTCATTATTATTCTATATATAAACTGTCAAATTGTTTGGTTGTATCACATCTGTATTGTCTTTTCATCAAACATATCCAACTCATAATAACCCTTGGAGGTGCTTTAACATGACATACCAACTAGATGAGTCACTTTCTTTAGAATAGAAGGCTTGTTTTGCTTATGATGCTAGAATAAATGGTTCATTTTCGTATTGATTTTTTCCTTAATGTAGGTTAACAAGGGTAAACCCATCTTCAACCTTGACTAGCATTTGCCTAATCACACTTAAATATTGGAAGTTGAAATCCATGGTAATTTAATAAGATTATGCCATTTAGAACCCCATAATAAGAAACAACATCAATAACTTGTTGTGCCTTTGGCACTTGCTCTGCAGATAGTTATTGCTTCTATAATGACATCATTGCACTATATATATACATGCACATGTTTACAAGTCAAAATATTTATATACAAAATCCAATGCAACAACTACCTAGAATGATGGAGATAGATGTGACTCGCTCGGAAAGCTATAGAAAAGTCTCCTCTTCAATCCCTGTCTACTTGGTGGCTCTACTACCTGCGCGGAAATTCCAACGCTAAGCAAAATTGCTTGGGCGTACACTGAATTCAAATTTACCATTTTCAAAATATAAAATATATAACAAGAAAAATAAAATTCCAATTTACAATATAAATTAACAAACATTATTCATCTCTTTTTAAAAGCTATTTTTCCACACGTTACACAATGCTTCAAAATCCTTTTTCAAAGCCTTTGGTAATCCCTAACATGATACCATAGACTGGAAAATGGGCTCTCCAGTATCGAACACTCGGTGCCTCCTCCGAAGCATATCATATACATTTCTATCTCAATCAACTGGGACTGGACACTCGGTGCCTCTCAAAGCCCTGAAGTCAATGATCTCGATATTCTATGCAAATATCGGTGCAGTACTGCTATAGTGACCCTATTGGCATGCCAACCTCCAGTCCCCTTCCTATCATAATCCAAGGTTACTGGGCCTTATTAATCCATTCATTTGATTTTAATAAACACATTTTTATTTTAAAACACCATTTCCAAAACATAACACCAAACTAAACTTGGTGTTCAAATTTTTCCAATATAAGCAACGTAACGACTTTCTGAATAATTGACACACGATCCACATCAATCTACTCAACTTAAGGGTTATAAAACAACATCTCTCATTTATGACCTCATTCAGCCAACATTTTAAAAATCATATTTGTGCCCAATCAACATTTTAGTTTATTCTATATTCATAGTTAATCAAATAACTTGCAAAAATCAATTAAATCATTACAACAATCATATTTTTCACACAAAATCACACTGGGCAGCCTTGCACCCTTATCCAAATCCTTTCATTTTCAACATTTAACACATTCAAACCACTCAAAAATTGCATTCAAACATAGTTCACAAGTTAATTCATCCAAACAACAAAATATTACTCATTTAAAATCTATGCCCTAGAATTAAAACATAAATTTGAATCAAATGTACACCAACCTTTTTGGCTACTTTTCTTGTGTTTATTCTCTCCTCTTATGGAAGCTTATTCTCCTTTCCCTTATCTTATCTGCTTTCCTTGCCCTAATTCATCACCTAAATTTTCAAGAAAGCATAATAATCAATAAAAATTATCCATGAATCTAAATGGATGATCTATCAATTCTAAATGATTTAGGATGCATTTTACACCCTTCTAAACTCCATCTATGCTCAATTTAACCTTTAACCCATACTAACCTCAAAATTCCAATTTTTCCTCTTGAAACTAGTCTTGAATCTTGATGGATTTGTTGGATTTGATGTTTTGGATGCTTAGGTGGGTTGATAAACTAAGATTTGGGATGATTTTGGGTGAGAAATTAAAAGAAAATTGGAGAGAATTGCACGGAGAGTGGACGACCATCAACAAAAAAAAATGGGTAGTTTCATGCTTTCAACTTTATATAGTCTCACTTTTGCTTAACCAATTTGCCCTCAACTTTCCATAATTCCCATCATGTCCCTTGTTAGAATAGTTGGCATTTGATTGGCTAAAACACTAACTATCCATTACTCTAACCAAACTAATCCAATTATGGTTCAAAACTAACCAAATGACATTAAAATTCACTTTAAATGTCAAATTGTGATTGACTATCTCTTTTTGGTTGGCTTTCTCTCATTGACTCATGCTTTGATTCCATATGGTGCATTCACGTTACATCCTTTGTTCCACCAATCAAACTTTTCCAATTCATTTCTAAAATAGTCTCTTACTTGGACAATATATCTCTAAAAATATTTAATCCTATAAAATAATATACTAACATTTAAATCCCACCATATCAATATATTCACACTTAATTCATTTTTGCATGCCTAATCTTGATTTTCGAATGATATTTAGGCCTAATAAAATTCGAGGCATTACAATTATAGCAGTACTGCGTTGATATGTTTGAAATAAAATGATAATCAATTATGGGCAAATTGCACAGACCTCCTCCCTGAGGTTTGACGAAATTACACAAATATTACGATATTTGGGTAACTAACACGGGCACTACCTGAGGTTTCAAAAACTCTGTACAAACCTCCCCTGTCGTTAGTCAACCATCAGTCAACCACGACTAAATCAAAGTTTTGAAGAGTAAAATGGTCCATTCACATCTAATAAATATTTTAATTAAAATAATATTTTTAATTATTAAACTAATATTATAATATTAAAAAAAAAAAACCCACCATCTTCTCATCATCCATCATCGTCATCTTCCTCATCTCCATCTTCTACATTTATGAAAATCATCAAATCATTCATCATCAAACAACCAAATTAATTATCATCATCAAACACTCAAATCAAACAAAAAAATATCAAAATCATGAAAATTAAAATATTAAACAAAAAATAAAAAAAAAAAGTTGGTCTGGTCTCCTATGGAGATCGACCGTCTCCATCGCTAGAGACGGTTGCCATCTACAACGATGGAGACGGTCGATGCCGCCTCTATCGATGGAGACAGAATCGAAGACCAGCGATGGAGATCGATCTCCATCACGGTCTCGGAGACCAACAATGGCCAGACCAGCGATGGAGATGGGTCTCCATAGTTGGAGACGGTCGACTGTCTTCATCGCTGAGACGCCGCCGTCTCCAGCGATGGAGACCAGTTTTTTTTTTTTTTTTTTTTAATTTTTTATGTTTTATTTTCAAGTTAAATTAAAAAATGTATAATATATTAATTTTAAATTTTGTTGAAGGGCATTTTAGTCTTTTTATACTTTTAACCATTGACTATGACAATTTAACGGTTGTTGACTAACGACATGGGAGGTTTGTGCAGTTTTTGAAACCTCAGGTAGTGTTTGTGCGAATTACCCAAACATCGTAATATTTGTGCAATTTCGCCAAACCTTATGGGAGGTTTGTGCAATTTGCCCTTAATTTAGGGACTAGGAGAGGCACGAGTGTCCAGTTCCAAATGATTCTTTTATGTATGTGTGATGCAATTCAGCGAATAGGCACCGAGTGTCCAATGCCAGAAATCTCATTTTTCAATCCAAGGTACCATACTAGTGTTTACAATGGGCAATGGAAATTGATTTAAATCAATCTTTTAGTGTATGTGTGATTTGTTTTTTTCAAATGTGTACAATAAGATGTTAAATGAATTTGAATTGAAAAGTTATTTATTTTTATGATATGAAATGTTTATATTCAAAAACTATAAATTCGAATTTACTGTACACCCACTAAGTAAATATGTCTAGCGTGTTGGAATTACCGCGCGCAGGTAGTAGATTGCGCTTGGAGGGCGATTGAAGAGAGAAATCTACAACGAGTTTATATAATCACATCCATTCTTCTATTCATCCATCTCTATTTTGGGTAGATATAATATTTAGTTTTGTATATAAGAATTTTTAATGTGTGTGCATGTGCATGCATATATGCATTTATAAATTAAATGTGGAATTTTGTGAAGAAAATCAATTTGCATATATTTTGGAAAAATGTTGTGTATATGGAAATGCTGAACCAAACGGAGTTTGGTTCTAATTGTTGAATCTTGTTTTGTGGATAAATTTGCATTGGAAATGAATATGATGATTTGTAACAGGTTGGCTAAGTCCGAATTTTAGAGAAAACTATTGCAGTTTTCCGTTTGAAATAAAAGAGTTTAAATCAATTTATAAAGTTTTTGAAATTTGCTATTTTGATATATGTATAATTAAATATATGGTTTTTAAAATAATGATTTTGCAATAAGGAGATAAAGGTAGTGCCCATTGGGTTATCTGGTAAAAGGATGGGCAAGGGGTGTTACACACTCAACTTTCCATTTTCACTGGAAAGGTCATATACATATCCTACGCACCCACCAAGGTCATTTTATTAAGGTCAAGTTTCCTATTTGTTCATAATTCATAGGATGTGAAAGATAATGACATTGTAGGGATATTATTCAGAATGTAAGTAATTGCTAATAACGTATCTCATTAGTAAGATACTGGGAAGTTCACTTATGCTATCATAGATCTTACCTTTGCTAGTAATGTTCTATCCCTCCTTTCCGTTACACCATTTTGTTACGGAGTCCTAAGAATGGTAAATTATCTGTCAATACCTTTTTCATGAAAAAATGTCTCAAACTGTTCAGAGAGGTATCTTATCCTCGATCAATCTGTAAAACCTTAACAATTCTATCCAATTGGTTCTCTACCACATTTAAATATAATCTAAAGCAATCAAATACATTAGATTTATGAGAGATCAGATAAACATGACCAAAATGAGTGTAACGATCTATGAATGTTTTAAAATATGAGGTACCATTTTTAGCTCTTTACATTCATTGGTCCACAGATATTAGAATTAATTAATTGTAATGGATTCTCAATCCTAATTCCTTTTCCAAATAGTTTTTTTAGTTGTTTTTCCTACTAGACAGCTTTCACTAAAAGCAAATCTATCTTATTAAGCGAACCTAAAAATCCCTTTTTGGCTAATCTTTTCATCAATATTAGCAACATGCTCTAGTCTAGCATGCCAAATATAAACATCAATATTAGCAACATTAATGAATGCAACTAATGAAAAACAACCATCACACTAATAGTACCATCAAATTCAGTATTTAAGATGATGAAACCATTTGACTAGTATCCAAAACAAAAATTTATTAAATCCAAATAAATCCTCAAACAATTGCTATGAAAAATTAAACTATACCCTAAGCTTAGAAGAACAATTACAAAGATAAGATTTTGTCGAATCTCTAGAGCATAGAGAATATCATGGAGATATAGCACTTAGCCACCTCGTAGAATCACTTTGCAGGTGCCAATACCTCTAACTTTAACTTTCGAGTTGTTCCCTATATCAATCCAATTTATTCCTCGCTTGATTCGACGGTACTCTATAAATGCTCCTATGTTTCTAGTTATATGGTTTGTAGCTCTTAAATCTCTCTCTTCTGCTCAGTGCATTCACAAGTGAAATGACCTATTTCGCCATAATTAAAACACTTCAACTTGCTATTATCCTTCCTTATACCATCACGCTTACCCCTCTTGGGTTTTTCGGTCTCACTTTTATTGGAATTAGGATTCTCTCGTTCCCTTTATTCAAATTATTATGTCCACCTTTCTTATGCTTAGAGCCTAAACCTTTCCATATGTTGGACTTAACCAAATAAATTTGACTCGAAGCATTGGCCGCCTCTAGGATGCTTATCTTCGAGTTCAACATGACGTAAGATATCATCAAACATCTTGATGTTATCACTGCGGATCATGTTGATTTTCATGTTTTCTAGCTGTTTGAGAGGAACTGGATCACCGTTTGTACTTGCTGCTCATTAGTTAAGATTTCGCCAGCTAATTTCAACTCATGCATAACGTTTGACATATCTCTTAGATGCCGCCTCATGTTCGATCTTCGCTCTTTTGATAAGTATCAAACTTAATTGTGACCTTCTCAGTTTGGTGATTGACGTCCCACCATATATCTTTCAAAGGTAACCAAATGTCTTGTGCCATTATATCCTTCATGCATGCACATGAGCTCCTCAGCCATGCTGTACAATATTGTTATGCGAGTAATGTTGTTCTTTCTCTTTTAGACCTGATAAACCTCACATCTTGTCTATGTTATACAGAAGTACCATATTCTAGTTCGACTAAGATGTTGGTTAGGTTTTTTAGGGTTCTTTCTCTTTTAAGATATACTAAATTTTTTACGGTGCCAAATATCATAGATATCACCTTTCAATTTATCACCCTTATTCAGTTCAACAACTATATTTTTTGAAACACATGCCATTTCTTTAAATGATATTTATTCCATTTAGAGACTTATGATCTATATCTTTCCCAATCTATACTAACACATCTAATATCATTTTACTAAAACATTGTAGCAATGATATATTCATAAATATGATAAAAGATCTTTGGATAGGAATAGAAAAAGTAGTCAAGCTATTCATCATCATCCAATTTTTAAATATATTCACTAAACTATATATGTAAGTTTTTTGTACAAAATAGTCATAATATCATTTTTCTAAAAGATTTTAGGACACCCACAAATTTAATAGTATCATTGAGATCTTTATGACTTTAAACATCTCATTATCAAAGATCTTTATGACCTTCGAGGTTTTATAGTTCAAGATTTCTATGATCTCAAGATCCTGTTAATCATTTGAGATTTTTAGAATCTCAAGGTCTCGTGCGACATCCGAGATCTTATTAATCTCATTGTCATCCGATTGGACAATGATCTTAATCTTGTCATCAAATGACTCATTATCAGAATGAGTTAACCTAGTCCCTCAAAAACCATAAAGCTGTTTTGTTGAAATTACAGTACTATGCATCGACGTGGTTGATGGGGTTTTAGCAAAGCTCCTGAACGAGCTCCAATATCAGAGGTACCACCTGTCTGGGAGGTGGAGCACACGACGAGTCAGTGAATGCCCCAATAGAGCAACCCCAACCAGGGCCAGTAGGACTAGCTGAACAAACCAACGAAAATTTTAACGCCGAACAGGTCATGCAGATATTGATGGTAGTGATGCGTGAACTGCGAGAGGCCCTTAAGGAACCGAAATGCTCTATAGAATGTGCATGTAAGTTGGAGGCGAAACTATTCGATGGAAGCGACGACCCGGAGAGTGCCCTGGCATGGTTAGATTGAGTTTGTAAGATTTATAGGGTGATGGGCTATTCCGATGATCAGAGGGTCCAGTTCTCCTCTTTCCTTCTAGAAGACAAAGCCAAGGACTAATGAGAAGCTCTAGAAAGGAGACTCTCAACTGGGATATCTTAGACATTGTTTCAGAGGGAGTTCACTGATCGATTCTATCCACCCAGTTATAAAGATGCTAGAGTTGAAGAATTTTTCAAGTTGGAACAGGAATCAACGTTAGTGATAGACTATGAAAAGAAATTCTCCGAATTAATTCGGATAATCCTGTTCATTGCTAATAACGAGGGGCAGAAATGTAAAAGATTTCTTGCAGGACTAAATTCCAACCTTAGGATCCATTTATCGTTAACCCCCAAAACGCATTATGGAAAACTAATTGAGGCAGCACTGGAGGTTGAGAGGAATACTACAGCCACTACTAAGAATGGAAAGTCAAAGGGCAAGCACGGTGGATCCAATTTACCGTAAGAGGAGCCCAGCAAACTTGCCAGGAAGAATCCGAAGTCAAGATGGATAGGTGGCAAAAGGATGAACTGGGGAGCATCATCCAGTCAGGGATCATTTAGGTCACCTGTACATCCGGAGGCTCCCGTGTTATGGAAGCACATTGCTTGAGTGCAGAACCTGTGGAAGAAAGCATCTGGGAGAATGTCAATTTAAAGTGAGTGGCACAACTTGTTTTCATTGTAGGCAGAAGGGTCATTTTGTGAGAGAGTGCCCATAATTAGCCACCACCGCCAATTCAAAGGCCAGGCTCTCAATAGCAGCAGCTCCCATACAGTCCAGTACCGGCCAACGATAGGAAGGTGGAGACTCCCAGATGAAAGGACAGAGTGGTATGACACCCGTCAAAGGTTTAAGGAGCAGAGGAGTACCTTCCGCATGTCAGCCTAGTAGACCACGCGATTAGGCTCGAGTATTCACTATCACCCAGCAGGAAGTGGCCCGAGTACCAGTTTGATTTTTGTTTCTAATTATGATGCATATACATATACACTAGTAATCTTGGAACCACATTATTCTTTTATATCCGTACCCTTTTTGAAAAAGGCCAACACGGAAGTACAATCTTTAGGGTGGTGCCATAGTTACCATCCCAACTGGAGACTCATTATTGGTTGAGGAAATAGTAATGGATAGCAAGATTTCTATTGAAGGCGGAGAGTTTCCAACGAACCTAATCATACTAGACATTCGAGATTTCGAAGTGATCTTAAGGATGGATTGATTATTCAAACATCGGACTATAGTGGATTATTACACGAAGGAGATTAGATTGGCTAGATTAAAGGAACCAAAGGTAGTACTTCGAGGGATATGGAAAGTGATTACTACCAATGTGATCACTGCCCTGGAAATAGTTATGTTCACATTGAGGATAGGAAACCCCTCGTCAGATCTTCACGGACTACAAGAGTCTACAATATTTACTCACTCAGAAGGAATTAAATATGAACAGAAGAGATGGTTAGAATCGATTAAAGACTACAACTATAAGATAAAATACCACCCCGGAAAGGCTAATATAGTGGTAGGTGCATTAAGTAGGAGACCTCTGAGTTCCTTGGTGCAATAAAGATGATATATCTTCCACTCCTGGTGGAACTAATAGCGCTCGAAGTGAAACTGGACATAGCAGGCTCTGGGGCATTATTAGCTACTTTTCATGTCCGCCCTATTTTAGTGGATCATAAGGGAGCAACAGAAGCAAGACCCTTACTGGCAAAATTAAGAAAAAAATTGAAGATGACAAAAGAATAGATTTCACAATCAGGAAAATGGTACAATAACTATAAGCCCTCTAATATAATTTTTGGATCTCCCTGGAATTAGTCCCTAAATAATATTAAAGACCTAAATGGTCACGGAAGTGCCTAAGGTTATGGGG
>CM037996.1:16332363-16362073 GCA_021234005.1 Nephelium lappaceum | reverse complement strand
TGGTCGATTATAGACCGTTTATATTCCATTATGCCACGTGTGCAAATTCAGGCTTTCTTGCATGCAATGGTGGAATTTGTACCTGATTACTTTATTGTTACACAACCGACTTGTTTGTAGGTGACGTGGACCATCTGGATTTTACCATGTCTGGACCATCATGTTGTGCAACACTAATCGTAGCTTTACGTGGCATGCTGTCACAGGTCACCTGGACCACTTCGAGTTTTCCTACTCATGCCACTTTTGAGACTCACCGAACCCTAGGCCTAGATATTCTCTTTTTCCAGATGCATAATTATCTTTTTTTTGTTTTTTTGTTTTGTTTTTTTTTTTTTTTTTCCAATTGTCGGTCTCAATTTGGATGCCTTTCTAATTTACACTTTGACTAGGTTTCAAAGATTTAATCACGCATTATTATTGAGTCAAATTGTGACACAAGGAGATATTGCTCTTTTATTCTTAATTACGCCAAAACTCCCTGCCATTAAATATTACGTTCAATTTATTATCCAATTTCATTTCCGATTTTCTTTATTTAATTATTTAACTTTTAAAGTAAATAAGATGAATTGAGGAGATTCGATTCCCTCCACGAACCACTTATCCGTCATGCTAAAAAAATCAAAGTAACTATTAATTTAAAAAAAAAAAAAGAAATTAATTAAAAAACGAAGTAATTGAAGAAAAAAGTTGGAAAGATGGACAGAGACCATAAAATACTTCATCACATCTCTCACTGGGAACTCTACCATGATAGAGAGATTCTCCATCCTAATGGAGTCACAAATTCATCTAAGATGGAGAACCTATCCATCTCAAATGGAGCATCTTATTATAGATGGAGTAGTGACAAAGCAAATACAACGATCGCTTCATCCCTGCTCCATCTCTAATAGAGCATATGCTCATTTCCATCTCCATTAAAGATAGACACAGGAATCTCCATCAAATCCATTTATAATGGAGATCTACTTCATTGGACACAGAGTTGTATATCCCCACCACTGATGAAGTGGAGATTAGCTCCATCACTAGAGATGACATTTTCACCCATGAACTCGTGAACCCGCGAATTTTAATCCGCAACAAGCGGGCATGGGTTAAATTAAATGAGTTCATGGATGGGTGTGAAGGATAAATTGTTTTGGATTCGGGTATCGATGCCAAAAAATATCAGCATTTGCACCCACAAACCTACAATATTAATTTTTTTAATATAATATTAAATAACATTTATATTTGTACATTTTATGAAAGTTTTGCATTTGTTTTTTTTTTTTGTTTAAAAAAAAAGTTTTGCATTTGTTTGTTTAAAAAAAGATTTATGTAATTATGTCTTTTATTTTGAATTTATCATGTTAGACGTTTAAATTTAATTTTTAGATTGAAATATTACATTTAATTTTTTTTGTGGTCGATATTATTATTAGGATGTGGAAATTATATCATTGTGCTTATTAAGTGATGTTTGAGGAAAAATTTTGTATGAAAATTGGCTTTTTTTTTTTTTTTTGAAATGTTAGGGGTCTGCAGGTGGGATTCAGGTCCACCCACACCTGTAAAGGTTTTGCTGGTGCAATTATTTTTCACGGGTTCGGGTGTGGGTTTGGACAAATCCGCTCAAATTTAATGTGTTGTCATTTCTATTCATCGCCAATGAAGCAATCTTGATTTCAATTAGAGAGTTGATATTTTTGTTCTTTTCTTGTTTTTTATTTGATTATGCTATTTATTATCTGAATTTGATTTTATTCTGGATTATTTGGATTCGATTTGTCCATAAATCGACATTAGTCAAGTACATCACGAACGGATTGGGAGAGAGGAAGATGATAGCTTGATTAGGCTAGGGATTGCATGTGCTTGGTCTGAACTCTGCATTATTGGATGTCCTCTCACTAAAATGAACTTCAAAATGACATTTGTCATTTTTAAAAGGTAAATTTCATTTTCCTCGCTATATTTTATAAAAAATTTACTTCTTTAACAATGAATTTGTTTATGACATGTGTGGCCCCTCAAGCTTAAAATATACACCATTTTGGTTCCTCCGACTATAATTTTAAAAGTCAAAATTAACAAAAAAATGTATGATGATCATTTTAACCCTTAAATTAAAATTACTATTAAACTCTTTATAAAAATTAATATAATAGAAAAACTTTTAAATCTCTACCATCCATTAAGTTGAGAGGGATTATGGAGATTTATTATTAAAAAAAAAATAAAAAAATAAAAGAATTGAATTTAAAAGTAAAAGAATATAAAAATTATAATATCTAGTTCATTAAATCTATTGTCGATGGAGATTTTTAAGTTAAAAAAATTAAAAAAAAATCAACTTCAGTTGTTAATCATTTGGAAATCCCATATCTTCATCAATTCATTATCTAATCATTATAAGAGCTAGAAGTAAAAATAAATAAATAAATAGGAAAACTGAAAAGTTTGTTGATCCCAATTGTCCATTTTAATATGAATGGTTGGAGATCCATCATTTGGTTTTCATGGAATAGAGATCCCATCGTTTGGATTTTCAAATGATATATCTTGCTTGGAGAAGGAGATCCTAGGCAACAGGATCTCTGTTGATGGAATTTTTGTTGCCTAGGCTCTCCATATTTGCTCAAACCGCTATTAGAAATTGAGGTTTGATCTAGTTAGGGATGCCATCCATCTTTGCATATAGGATATAAATGAGGTTCAATGAAGTTTTAAACCTCCATGAGAACAAACAAAGAGATGGAGATATCTCAATCTTTGCCACAAAAATGTGAGGGACAAGGTCTCCATCTCTCCCACAATATTGTAGAGATGGAGGTCTCCTTCTTTGCTCACAGACAAATGCAAAGATGGAGACCTCAATTTCTGCCCATAAAATTCTATAAATGGAGGACTCCATCTTTGCCTATAACCCAACATCCACTATTGCAATAGGCCTTCCTTATCGAAATACATCACCCTAAGAAATATGGTCGGAAAATTTGTATTTCATAACCCATATTTCATTTTGCTAATCTTTGAAAAATCTTTGATTCTTTCTTTATTTTAAGTTTTAATTATATGTTTGATATATTATGTTATATTAGAAAAATCTTTACTATCCATCACAAAGATAAACAGTGGTAATCAGAGTTTTTTTTTTTCAAATATTTAATATTTTAATTTTAATTATTTTAAATATAGGCTTTTTTATTCTATCAATATACTTTTTATTCTATCATTTGTTCCCTATTAAAATGGCAATAATAATCATCCTTCTATTAAGGCTTACCAATGGTCGACAATAATAAGGACTCACGTGATAGATCTACTATACATATGGGACCTCATGAAGTCATAAATATATTCTTAGTTTAAAAAAGGTAAAGTTTTTCTAAAATAAAGGGAGGAAAATGAAATTTACCCTTTTAAATTTTCTCCCTTTCTTTGTTTGGTCTAAACCAAAATGATGTCATTCCCATATAATTGGGGGATAGATGATGATAATGATAAAAATAAAATAAAATAATAAAAAACATTCGAGAAAATTAGAGTGGTAGCATAAGGCAAATCGGCCTGAAGAAGTGGGTCCTTTAATGTCAAAACTGTCTGGGGGGCCCACTACACCTGTTTGACCCACACAGTTTGGACTGAGGCCGTCCCACCAATTGCCATGAAGACAACTAGTTTAGCGTCAGGGACATGTTTGGGAATCGTCAAATCATTTCATTGGATGGTAACCATACCCTATTAATAGAGCAAACTACTCAACTGGCCCACGTTCGACTTTTCCAAACAGAGCCTTACCTCTGTGTCCGGTCACTCTTGGGGTTTCTCTTTTATATATATACATATATATATAAAATATATGTACACATACATATATATATATATTGCTTTTACTATTAATGTCTTCCAAAAGTTAGAACGAATTAATTAAATTCATCTATTATTTATCTTTTCTATTTAATTCAAATATAATAAATAAATTTAATTGGCTCGTCATAACTTTTTAAAACTAGAAAATACTGATAGTAGAATTACTCTATATATATATTGAGTTACTGAGACTAGTTTAAAAAATAATCGGAATCAAGTTGATAGTACATTGATGGTATGGTCCAAATAAGCGACTGCTATAAGACCAGGAGTCATCCACATACATGTGAGAAAATCTTATATTTTATTGATGAAGGTGGGGTGCATTTGTTTTTAAACCCACGACTGGAAAGGGGATGCGGTTTTACCATTGTGCTAACATCCCCAAGTGCATACTAATTATTATATTTGTTATATCAACATTCCATGAAACCCTATATTAAAAAAAAAAAATGGCTTATATTTTTTCATTGGTAGGCAACAGACCCAAGTTCTTTGAAAACTTGGGTTTAGTACCCAAATAATACAACCATTATATGACCGTCTTTCCACTTTGTGTGAGTTGATTTTTCTTGTATAGGAGCTATCCTCCTGATCACATCATCAGTGTTTCATCTCATATAGTTTTGATAGTTCTCTGAATCAGTCCAGTGATTAAAAAAAAATAAAGAAAACATTCCATGAAACCCTCGTCCAACGACACCATGTTTAAACCGGAGTAGTAGATTCATTTCTCATTGAAATTTCTATCTTGATATTATTTTGCTTTCTGAACATATAATATTTTGATATTTTCTCTTTTAGCTTTCTTCTTTTATATATACACTATGATACAAGTTATGAGAAATCTATTGAAATATGGTAATTATGTCCCACATATGAGACCCCAAAAATTAACTATCATAGTATTTGGAGATAGTTAGTTTCATAGTTCTAAGGGAAAAACTTCTTATGTAACTATAAATATACATAATGAGATTCAAACACTTACCATAAATGTGAAGGTAAAATGTATTGACCATTTGAATTATAAATGAACGTGGCTTTGTTGTCTTTTTTATTAAAAATTATTTCCTCTTAAATAAAGTCTATTCGTGTTTTCATTTATTCAAACTGAGTATATGGTCATATATCCAACCAATTTAAGATATAGTTTTACTTTTTTTATATAATTTTATGTTATACAGTATGTTTCAATGTGTTAACTCCACATATTAAAGAATAAAACATCTAAGAATATCCCATGGATGCCAATCTAATCAAGACACACAAGGAGGTTTGGCAGCATTTGCTTCAATCACTTTATTGTGCCCTCCTCGATGTCTCTCTTTTTATCTTGTTTTTGTGGGACATGTTGCTACAGTGGTCAATGAAGCTATATTCCCAACTATTTTACGTGTCACCATGTCATTAGATTTTAATATCTAAAGTTTGATTACGATTCTACCAACGATATAACACATGACAAACACATGTTCAATGGTTCAAAATTGAAATTATAACATAACTACTACAGTTTCAAATCAATTTTTAAAAAACAATCCATTTAAAATTAGGTGAGACTAATTAGTTATGTAAACTAAAAACCTCCATTTATCAAATACTTGAAATCCATTTAATATATTTTTAATATTTTATTTTGATTGATGTAATGCTTGTTAAATTTATTAAAATAAATTCAATTATTAAAAACTTCTTAATTTTGTTGAAGCGTTTTATATGTCAAGATTCTTCTATATCGAATAATAATAATTATAATAATAAAAATGATCTAATTACATCTTACACGAGTAAAATATTAAATAAATAGTAATAAATAGTGATATACTTAATTCAAGTGACTTCATCACGATATATATGAACCTAATAAGCTTTCTTAATTTAAAGGTAAGTGATGATTGTACATTACTTAATATAGTATTTGGCCTTATCTTTTAATCTTATGAGTTTCCTTCTTTAAGCTTACTTTTTGAAATAAAATAGCACAAATATATTCTTTATAGATTAGTTAATGGCTACTTTAGCAAGGATTAGCATCAAAACTAAAATTATAAAGATAATAAATTAAGAAACTCCTTCACACGCAATCAATTGAAATGGACCCCATTAAATTAATTAGTGTAATGATTACGAAATTTAATTCCAATTTAGTGCTTTTACGTGCAATCAAATATAACTTGATAATGGCGTTGTCTGGTGGGTAAAATATTAGGGACGAGAAGGGTCAATAGAGACGGCTTCAAAACTGTCATCGAGCAAATCTGGGGAGCATTTGGGGAAGTGGAAGTGGAGTCCCTAGGTCGCAATCTTTTTATGTTCTATTTTGGCAAGATGGAGACGAAGGAGTTGGTACGGAACCGAGGCCCTTGGCATTTTGAAAACAATCTACTAGTGCTCGAGCGACTGGAGGGGGTCGGGGATGTGTCTAAATTGGCATTTGACAAGTTACTCATCTGGGTTCAGATCCACCAGTTGTCGTTGATGTGCATGAACTCAGTAGTGGCCCGAGGTCCTAGCGGGCCAACTTGGCGAAATTGTGTGGGTTCCTGAGAAAGCGAAAAAATGCAGGGGTAAGTTTTTAAGGGTGAAAGTGTGCATTGATTTATCGAAACCACTGAAGAGGGTTCTGCAGTTGAACCGGGGAGGTGTGGGGGAGACTAAAATGGTGGTACTTACATACGAGAACCTCCCAGAGTTCTGCTTTACATGTGGTAGGCTGGGCTATGGGGGGAGTGAGTGCCGGGATGAGGAGGCGAGAGAGAGAGCTAGTAAAATTACCAAGAGAGAGTATGGATCCTGGCTTCGGGCCGGTCAGGGTGCATGGGGACAGAAAAAGTCAGAGGGGTCGGAGTCGTGGGGGGAAAGGAGAGGGAGCAGAAGTGAGGGTGGTAGGGTGTGGTGTTCGGGAAGAAAAGAGAGGAGCGGGCAAGGGACAATGGTATTAGTAGGCAGGAAAGGGTCGAAGGGGAGGCTTTAATGGGTAAAGGAGTAGTTTTGCCCTCCAATAGTCAAGTGGGGGAAAAGTTGGATAATGCGCAGCACGTGGAGGTAGTCCCCGATCCCCAAGCGAGTGGTACTCTTAGTGGGGAACCGCTTGGGTTAGTAGTAGCTAACATACGGACAGGGCCATCTGGGACAAACGCTCAGTGTAGGGTAGGGTCGGGCGTAGATGATAGTATAAAGGAGGCGTTGACCCCTGTTTTAGTCCTGGAAGCAAGAAAGGACCATAACAAAGTAGGGCCCCTAAAGGATGTGGGAGCTAATAATGTTAAGCTAAAGCCATGCAAGCTATAGCGACGTAAATGGAAGTCAACGGCTAGGGAACAGGAGAGCTGTAGGGGCGGGGGGCAGAAGTAAAAGTCTATCACTGGGGAGGACATTAAATCTGAAAGGTGAGGCTATGAGTTATCCCCCTATAGGTGGAACTTTAGATATGGATCTGGAAGAAGAATGAGGGACTAACCTCAAGCGTAAGAAACCGACCTTCTCTGATGAGGGGGGAGGAGCAGCGAAGAGAGTAAGGCTAGTGGAATTGGGTGAGATGGAGAGGTCAATAGGATCGACGGAGCCTGCGAGTCAGGCTCGCTAGAAGCCATGAGTATCCTATGTTGGAATGTATGTGAGATGAGGAACCCGCGTACGTTTACGACCCTGAAAAGGGTGATACGACAGTGTTCCCCTAGCTTAGTGTTTTTGTGTGAAACTAAGCTATACGGAGACAAGGTTAATAGACTTAAGGAAATTCTAGGGTACCAAAGGGGGCTGGTGGTCGAGAGTGTTGGTAAGAGCGGTGGTTTAGTTATGTTATGAAAGGACAATAGGGATGTCAGTCTAATGTCATTTTCCAAAGGGCACATTGATGTTAGAGTCAGTTTGGGGAATGGAGGTCGGTGGAGGTTTAGTGGGTTCTACAGAAACCCGATGCCGGGACAAAAGAAGGTCTCGTGGGAGTTGTTGAGAAGACTCAGGGGAATAGATAATCTACCCTGGCTGGTGGGCGGCGACTTTAATGAGATCCTTAAGGAGTCGGAGAAGTATGAGGGTTCGATCAAAGAGGTGAATGAGATGATAAACTTTAGGCAAGCACTATTAGACTGTGATCTTTGGGACCTTGGTCACGACGAGCCTAAGTTTACATGGAATAATATGAGGGATGGGTCAGCTAACATCCAAGAACGCCTAGACTGCTTCATAGGTGACCAGCATTGGCGTGAGGTGTTCCCTTCCGTGAGGGTGGCGCACTTGGAGTTCAATGGGTTAGATCATCGACCGATTTTGTTATCCCTCAGAGGCAAGCTCTCGGTAGTTTTGAAATTCCCATGAAGGTTCAAGTTTGAACCGTTTTGGCTTAAAGAAGAAGACTGTACAGAAGTCGTTAAGGAGATATGGAATAGCTCGGGGATTGCAAACGATGCAAAGGGCTTACAGTCCAAGATGGAAAAGTGCGCGACGAGGTTGATGGGGTGGAGTAAAAGTCGATTTGGTTCTCTGAGGAAACGCATTGTCCGTCAACAAGATTTGGTCGAGAGCTTGTATAGTAGGAGTGGTATGAGAGGGGTGATGGAGAAGATTAGGAGGGCTAAACGAGTACTCGAAGACCTCCAGTCGAAAGAGGAGTTGTATTGGAAGCAACGTGCCTGGATAGACTGGTTAGCGAAAGGCGACCGCAACACCAAATACTTTCACGCCAAGGCTACAACACGTAAGAAGAAGAATGAGATCGTTCGACTAGTGGACTCGGATGGTCAAGTGGAGGAAACGCAGACCGGGATGGCACGAGTTATAGGTGACTTCTTCTCGGAGATGTTCCATTCGGTTGAGTCGTCGCTGAGTGATATGATTGGATTTGTGATCCCATCCAGACGTCTCTCTCTAGTGAGCAAATGGCAGAGATGCGAGAAAGATTTAGTGAGGAGGAGGTTAGATGTGCAGTCTTCTAGCTCGGCCCTTCGAAAGCACCTGGGTCTGACGGATATCATGCCTTGTTCTTTCAAAAATTCTGGGGGGTGGTGGGTAAGGAGTTTACGGGAGTGTGCCTTAACATTCTGAATGGCAACTATCCTCTTCAAGATCTTAATCGTACAAACGTTGTCCTCATCCCAAAAAGGCAGCAAGCGGTGGCGTTGAAGGACTTTCGCCTTATTAGCTTGAGCAGTGTTGTGTATAAGGTTGTCACAAAAGTTAACGCCCATAGAGTGAAAAAGGTGCTGCCAATGCTCATCTTGGCGAACCAGTCAGCCTTTATTCCAGGTAGGCAGATTATGGATAATATTCTCATCTCTTTTGTATTACTTCATTCCCTTAATCAGAGATGGAAGGGTAAGAGTGGCTGGATGGCTTTGAAGCTTGACATGTCCAAAGCTTATGATAGGGTGGAGTGGGGTTTCCTTGAGTTAATGACCAAGATGAGCTTCCCGCCTATAATGGTGCGTCTCATTATGGAATGTGTGTCCACGTCTAGTATGTCCTTTCTTCTCAATGGGGAGGCGGTGGTTGATATAAAACCATCTAGGGGCCTACGGCAAGGATGTCCGCTATCTCCATACCTTTTCCTTTTGTGTGCGGAGGCCTTCTCAAGTGGGCTTCGAAGAGCAAAAAAGAACGGTAGGGGTATTGGGATGAGGTATGCCAGGTGGGCTCTAATCATTAGTCACCTTTTCTTTGCCGACGATAGTATCTTATTCTGTAAGGCGTCGGTGGCCAATTGTGGGTTAATTGCTGAGGTAATCAATTCGTATGGCCAAGGCTCGGGGCAGTGTGTAAATTTAGAGAAATCTTCACTCGTTTTCAGCCCCAATGTGAGTGAGAGCTTAAGGGAAGATATTCAAAAGAGTCTCAGGGTGGTAGATGGAAAAAGACATGACAAATACCTCGGTATGTCTGTCCTTATTGGTCGAAATAAAAGGAGGATTTTTAACGTGATTAATGAGAAGGTGTGGGAGAAGTTTTGTGGCTGGAAAGGGTCTGTTTTCGTTCGGTGGTAAGGAGGTGCTTATAAAAGCTGTTGCCCAAGCGATACCCATTTATGTTATGAATTTGTTCAAGCTGCTAGGGAGTTTTTGCAAGGAGCTCGGGGCATTAACGTCAAGGTTCTGATGGGGAGCTAAAGGTGACAAAAGGAAAATAAGCTGGGTGAGTTGGAAGAAGATGTGTCTCCCTAAGGTCAAGGGTGGGCTCGAGTTTAAAGATATTTTGTCCTTTAACCAAGCTCTCCTGGCGAAGCAGGCTTGGAAGATCTTCAGGGCTCCAGAGACATTGGTGTCACGCCTCCTGAAGGCCAAGTACTTCCCAAATTCTAATTTTCTAGTGGCCAGTTTGAAGCGGGGGGGGGGGGGGGGGGGGGGGGGGGGGGGGGGGGAGGGGGGGGTGGTGTTCTCATCTGTGGAAGAGTATTTTGTGGGGCAATGAGTTGTTGTGGCGAGGGTTGAGATGGCAGGCTGGGGATGGTAGATCGATTTGAGCCTTCAATGATCCATGGTTACCGTGTCAGTTCACTTTCAAGTCGGTCTCCAGTTGCGTGGACCTGGAGCTTAGAGTTTCTAACTTAATTGATTAGGTTAATAACTATTGGAACATGTCGGAGCTCAACCATCTGTTCCTTTCGGTGGATGTGGAAGTGATTTTAGAGATCCCCCTTAGTGCGCGTCAAGTGGAGGATAGGCTTCAGTGGCATTTCGATACAAAAGGTCTTTATACGGTCAAGAGTGGCTACCACCTTGCGAATAATTTAAAAGCGGAAGGTTTGTCTTCTTCCACCAAGGTGGGTAGTGAGTGGTGGAGGTGTTTATGGAATCTCTCTATTCCTCCTAAGGTTAAAATTTTTGTTTGGCGAGCTTGTAGCAACGCCCTACCTGTCAAGGTTAATCTGGCGAGAAAGGGGGTGATTTCGGAGGTGTGCTGTTCTCGGTGTGGCGAGGAGGCAGAGTCGAATGAGCATTCATTGTTGAGATGCTTGGTGGTTCAACCTGTTTGGGATGGTTTCCAGGGGTTAAAAGGTGGTGTGGGGTTGGCGTCAGGTTCCCTTTTGGATTGGGTTGAGGCGGTTCGGTGTCGGAGTAGCAAGGTTGTGGTCGAACTGATGTGTGTTTTTTTGTGGTGTATCTGGTGTAACTAAAATGCTGGTCTTCAGGGGATCAGAATGTGCTCCTCTTCGGATGTTGCGGAGTGGGCTGAGACGGTCTTAGCTGAATTCCACTCTGTTGTGAATGTGGCCTGCACGCCCCCCTTAGGTGGTTCGGGCCAAGGCTCCCCCCTGCAGTGGCGCCCGCCTCCGGCTAGGAGCCTGAAGTTGAATACAGATGTTGCAGTGATTCTTGGTCAGTACTGGTGCGGGGTGGGGTTGGCAATCAGGAACCACGAGGGGCTGTGGTGGCTGTTGAATCTCGGGTGGTGCTGGGTAGATTTTCGCCTGCAATTGGGGAGCTAATGGTTGTTCGTGTTGGGCTGTCTCTCGCTAGGGAATTAGGAATGCTCATCCATACTGTCGAGGTCGACGCTTGTAATGTTGTTCGCGATCTGTCTTCGGGCAGCGACCATTGGGGTGACAATGGATTCATCATTGGTGATATTAGAAAGTTGTGTTGTGAGGTAGGCGTGTCTAAGTGTCAAGCCATTCCTAGGTTGGGCAATCGCTTGGCTCATTTTCTCGCCTCTTTTGCGTTGTCCTCGTTTGAGGTCCGTCGGTGGCATAATGTCACCGAAGTTTGTATTCTTTCCGGTTGTTGTTAATATATTTCTTTCTTTCAAAAAAAAAAAAAAAAACTTGATAATGACTCCAACAAGGTTATGAGAGGCGTGAGCTCTACTATCACCGTTACATAAAAAATTTATTTTTAAAAAAAACTTATTATAACTTATAAAAATATCTATTTTATCATCTATAATTTCATTTTTACCTAAAATCACCCTTGATATTAATAAATTAATGAAAAAATCATATAGATAATTTTAACCTTTGGATTTTATTTTAAAAAATAAAAAAATTATAAAATAATATTTAAAAAACATATTTTAATTTAATTTAAAAAATTAAAAGATTAAAAAAAGAATAGGTCTCCATCGAAAACTGGTCTCCATCACCCAAGACTAGATCTGATTTTTGATAAAATAATCTCCAGTGCTAGAGACCAACGTCTCCAGCAATGAAGAGTAGTAAAATAGATATTTTTGCGAATTACATTAAGTTTTTTATGATTATCCCTTTATTTTTTGAAGTCTGATATCCAACATCGTAGAAGTTTATGGAGATTGATTCAAATCAACCACTATGTATATGCATAAATCAGAGATATATTTTATAATAAGGAAATATTGACTTCTATTACCTTAGAATAACAACTTTCAAATGTCATGAATTTATGGTGACCTAATAATTTAATTCAATCATTTCATATGTGATTCAGATTTATACTTTTATAATCGGAAAATATTTACTTTCACTACATTAGAACAAAAGTTGTTCACACATATTGTTAAAATACACGTGATAAGATTCACACCATTTAGTATTTAAAGCTTCTTGAGAAATCTCTATTATCCAGTAACTTATTCTATGAAACATTTGGCAGAGCACAAGAAATTAGATATGGCTTTTTTTTGTTTGAACATGTGAGATACAAAAATTGTATTATAATTTACGTTTTACGCAAAGAGAACAAATAGCACAAGAAATGAGATACGATTATATATATATATAACATGTGAGATACAAAATTTGTATTATAATTTACTTTTCACGGAAAAAAAAACAGATATTTAGTTGGAGTGTCTAGCTTGTATCCAAAACTTATTTCCCAATACCAAGTTAAAAATGAGTTTAAAATGTTAACATAATCCAATTGTATCGAAATAATCTAGAAAAATTCAAAATTATATCATAAAATGAGATAGTTTTTAATTTGAGTTAAGTATTTGCTTTTTATAATTGATAGGTTAGTTCATACAAAGATTTGTCATTATCTATTAATAATTTTTTCATATCAATCAAGATGTTCACAACATAAGAAACAGTAGAGCAAGCAATGGATGTCAATATCCGTGGTTGGTTGATTGGAAGGGAAAAAAAAAAAAAAAAAAGACAAATTATTAATTATTATTTTTTCAACTAAAGAAGACAAATTATTAGACAGAAAAGACAAAAAAGGTCGTCTTCCATGTAACGTAACATGCTAACGGCTTAAAACTGCCGCCAAGACACTGGCCATCCACTTGTGGACGCGTGTAGAAATGACTCCGCGTTTTGACTCCTATTGTAATCACTCTTTTGAATTAGAACGTCAAAAGCGAACCGACCCACTAACTCTTGCCTTTCCTTTTCAAAATGCGGATTTTTAGTAGTAAAGTAACACATTAATCGACAATTGTGTTTCTGTTATTGCCTAGATTTTTGTCGACAACTATAAATTTTTGGATGTATATACTGAATGTTCACGATTGTTCAAGCGCCAATTTACCAGATGTAATCGAATTCGATAAACATTTGGATGTCTTTGTGTTTGATCAGATCTTTATGATCATCTCTCGTTAGTTTTATATGCATTTAAGAAGTGGGTCTAGTAATATTGCATTCTATGTAAAATGACCAGTTGTCAAGAACTCATATGTTGTTTAAAAAAAAAAAAAAAAACTCATGTGTTGGCTGCAAATAAACCTAGACCTTTTCTAACTACAAATGTAAGACTACTAGTTGACTTGATTAATTGTACTTCTTCTCTACGCTGTATTATTAAGCAATGTCACAGTAATCGCTATTCACTGATCGACCGGTGAGACAGCAGTTAGCGATTTATTGATTATTCGACGAGTAATCGGAGATTAATCTGTGAGTACTGTTTTAGGAAAAAATTATTATTTTTTGAAATCTAAAAATGTAAACTAATATATTTTTTTTTAAACATAAGAGGTCAAAGTTCAGATATTGATATAATTTTTCAAACTTGAGGGTACTTTGTGTAATTTACCGTAATACACACACACACACACACACATATACGCACACAAAAACCCTCACCATTTTTTCTCACCCGCAGGTGTTGCACACTTCTCTTTTCTGTTTTCTTCTTTTTATTCTGCTTCTTCTTCCGATTGGCCTTCTTCTTCTTCTTCCATCTATCTCATGTGTGTTGGTGACGACGACCTCATCCATCAAATTTGGAGACAACGACCAGCAGTGGGGGTGACGATGATGAACGGCAGAGACAACCCCGACCTCATCCACTCATGTGGCGACCACAACCAAGTCTCTCTCCCGCTTTGATCTCTCTTGCTCTTGATGCATGATTCCTCTAACAATAATGTCACCTCTACTAGTCCTTCGCTCGGTTTTGTAGTGCAAATGTTAGCCTTTGATTTAACAATCATATTTTATTTCTTGTTTGGATTTTGACGACTTTAATTTTTTGTGGTTTTTGGGTTTTTTTTTTTGGCTGGTTTTGTGTCGAGTTGGCTGAGTCGGACCAATTACTTTACAATTTGATTGATTACTCACTTCCGTGCGATCAGGACCCTTGATCTAGGGGTTATTGGATCGGCTGAGTGCCGATCAAAGAATTATTGATGAAAAATCGCTGGTAACCGGCGATTTTTACAACACTACTATTAAGACAACTAAGGATTATTTTCAGTTTTTAACTGTAAGATGTCATTAATTCTAAAAAGATATAGATAATTAAATAGAAATATTGAATCAATGCTATAAGTTCTAATGATGCTTCAATTAATAATATACAAGTCAGAGTTTGATTCCACAATATTGCATATATGAAATATATTTTGAGTAAGAATCAACAAGAAAATTTTTCACACTTCTATTTCTAATACAATATGATGAGGATAATGAGTAGTTTAAGTTTTCAGCCTATATCAAAACTAGAGCATTATATTGATAGGAATTTTCTTGTTTGTTCACCTCAATAATAAAAATTATAATCACATACACCTATTACATTATAACAGATGCAGAAATGTCCCACGGAGAGGTTGTGAACTACTCATGTTAATTTTTAACATGATTAATTAACTTAAAAATAAAGAGAAACAATTGTTGATGAGAATTACTTACAATTGCAAAACACTAAAACTAGGAAAACAAAGATTAACCACTAGCCAAATTAATTCCAAGAAACAACTCAATGAATAACAACCGTTAGGTCACCGGTATTATGCAACTTTAATAATCAAGACCTAAATTAAGTTATTTCAATTGCAATTTAAATTGGTGAGTAGTATACCCAAGTTGGTCTCGAGAATATACTCAATCTAATCAAAATACACACATTTTGGTCATTCATGCATGATTAGAACCAATAAGAATTACAATTGAGTAATCTATAGTGAATTCTATTGTTTGTTCACAAATACAATTCTAAATCTCTAATTAAACACACTTATATTGGTCATTTCATGCATTCAATCAGAAAATCTATAAATCACTTTAATAATTCAATAACAAATGGTCAAGTTATTAAATCATTTATTCATCAGGTTATTACATACAAATAAGACATCTCCTATACGCAACTAATCAACCACAATATTCAAATAACACACGAATGAATAAATAACTAAATTTCATATAAAATATATTCAAAGTTTATATAACACCGGATTCCTAACAACAAAATTAGTTATACATAATTGAAATCAACAAACAAGGAAAACAAGGATAGAAAATACCCATGAGCACAATCAAATGGTCTTTATATATCCTTCTATGGTTTCCCTCGTCAAGACTCTTGAATCTCCCCTAAGTCCTTACTATGGTTTCCTTGGTCAAGACTCTTGAATCTTCCCTGAGTCCTTACGCCTCTTGTTTGCATAACTCTTTTGACGACTTTGAGTAGTTTTCAACCTTGCCTCTAATATTTTCCTCCACATCTACTGTTCGTTGAACAATTTCTGGCCTTAGAATTTTTCTCTCACTGACCTCATCCAAATGAATTGGAGATCAATAGTTTCTTTCATATGATGCTTCATAAGGGGTCATACCAATTGTCCTTTAGTAACTATTATTATATGAAAACTCTATCAATATAAGGTAATTATGTCAAGAATCACTGAGATCAACAATACAAGCTCTCAACATTATCTTCTAGTGTTTTGATTGTCCTCTGAAATTGACCATTTGTTTGATGATGAAATTTCATACTAAATTTCAAAAAAGTACCTATAGTTTTGTGCAAGCTCTTCCAAAATTTGTAAGTAAACTTAGGATCTCACGATTTCATCAATGCAAAGTTGTGTGTACTTATTCATAGAGCAAGTGTTATGGACAGGAAGGAAGTAGGCTGATTTTGTGAGTCTATCCACAATCACTAATGGAATTCACACCCTTCCTTGTAGGTGGTAACCCAAGTGCAAAATCCATGCCAGCATGCTCCTATTTGCGCTGAAGCACCATAAAAGGTTTCAATAATCTTGAAGGTCTTCAATGTTATGCTTTCACCTGTTGATAAATAAGACAATGCTCCACATATTGTGCAATATCTCTAGACATGTTGATGAAGGGAAAGACTGATTTTTTATTAATGCAGGAATGTGGATTTAAAATATTTTTCCAAATAAAAACGTGTTCGATTGATGCTAGTAATAATAATTCAATAATACAAAATAATATGGTCAAATCATACATTGCATGAAGATTAAATTGATTTCTTTTGATTCACAGATTCTTTACCACTTAATTTGCCTCGCTATGACTCTTCACCAAGAAACCATATGTGGGCACGATATTTCAAAATCCATTCACTTTCTTTTCACAAAAGAAATCCTGCAACGAAAAGAAATCTATGAAGGCTACATAACCATGAAGGGTTTAGCCAACTCTTCTTGTTGATTGATTATATGCGAGGCCAAGCTAGAACTCTTTCTATAGGGTTTTTGGTTTTCTTTCATGATATGTAGCTAAGGTGAGGAAAAATATGGATCGACTAAAAAAAATTTGATCAATTGATTTTCAGTATAAAACACCTTTTTATAATAATCAACTTAGGGTTTTCTAATTTGAGAGGGAAACATATTTCCTTATTAATTAGAATATTTAATTTTCAATTTAGAAAATCTAATTCATAATTAGATAAATTAATTTTCAAATTAGAAAATCTAATTCATAATTAGATAAATTAATTTTCAAATTAGAAAATCTAATTCATATTTAGACGATCCAATTTCCAAATTGGAAAATCTAATTCATAATTCGATGATCCTTTTTTCAATTTAATGAAGACTCATAATCTTTCATTAATTGACTATGACTTTTTTCAAATCTAATGACAATTAAATTAAATGATTCAGAATAATTCTTTTGATAAAAATTTCTTGACAGTAACAGTAACAAAAAAACATAATAGCAGAGTTTATAAACCAGTAAATGAGAACCTGGAATGCAGTGGAAGATGTTCAAATTCACGTTGTTCAACCAGTGGTCGGATCTCGATCACCAAATGGGAAAGAAACCACAATTCACAATGGTAAATGCCTTGACTCTCTTCTCTATTTTTCCTCTGTTCTATTTTTCTAAATTTTGTGATTCTTGTTTCTCTTTTCTGCAAGTTTTTGTCACTTTTCACCAAGCAATCAACTGAAACCTTTTTATAGAGAGTAACTGCATCATGCAGTTATTTTTTCAAAACAAGAAAACTTGCTAAAACTACCAATTGCAGTTAATGATCATGATCCATTTTATTGGATCTTAGTTCTGGGTTTGGGTTTGGGTGGACTCGACCCAAGACCATACAACCCAACATCTCCCACTCACACAAGATGAGCTAAATAGAACTAATAGAGAAAACATTAGTGACCTCTTTTTAACAAGAAGTACAGACATTCATATAGACAAATACATTGTGTGACCTATGAACAATGTTATATGAGATAGGACTTACTTTTAAATCTCAATTGTATTTCTATACAAGAGATTGTAAATTTGTTCATTATTATATCCTAAATTTAATAGAATTTTATTTGCTCAGATATATTCGATCCCTTTAACACAATATGCTTGATTATCTAATACTTCATATAATTATAATTGTGATTCCAAATCACAATTTGTCGACATGTAAATATATGAAAAATAAAATTTATTAAATCTTCCTGTCTCACTTTCGTCCCTCGGTTAACAAAATGACTGACTAATGGTACAAACATCACTCTGTTACTTTGAGACAAAGTGAACAGTCATTAAGGATATAGATAGAAGTTTTTACAAATTTCAATGGAACTTACACAATGAGAAATTAAGTATGAATTCACTCATTTTCCACGTCGATCACTATAAGCACACACGGTATGAAACGCATGTTACAGTGAATCTTGCCATTCAATAAGGACGCTTATGTCTATTATATTTAGATTATTCACTGTATAGATCTTAGTTCAAATGCTTTCCTAACGCCTAACCTGAGTTTCTAAAAGCTCGCTTTCTAGGTGCCTATTATTAGGAAACTCACATATGGCTTAATCAAGTTCTCATGATGGTGAGGATACATCACGAGCAGTTCTATTATTGATATTTAGTATTGAGCCTCATCTTGGCTATGGCCAAGACGACATTTCATATATTCTAAGTCATTGAAAGAACAATCTTCAATTTATTCTCTAAAATATATGTGTCTCATCTTGACTTGCCATCTTAGTAATCAAGGCTACTGTATGTGTAAGAATACCAGTCTCTAACCTGACGACATACTTTATATAATTCAAGTGAAATGAATATGTTCTAGTATTATGTAATGAATTCAACATATTTATTCTTAAGTGGATATAATTCAAAGTGACAATTAGTACATCACAATCTACGCAGGCCTAAAGATTTGACATGCAATATAAATACATCTTTTATCACAGCTTTTGTAAATGGGTCTACAACCATTTAATGCGTAGATACATATTTGATCATTACATTTTTCTTTGTCACTATATCTCTAACAAAATTATATTTGGTTTTTATATGCTTCGATTTACTGTGATATTTAGCATTTTTGGTATAAGCGATAGCTGCCTGACTATCACAGTAAACAGTAATTGACTTTTCTGCATCAGCTTCCAAAATCAGATTACTAAAAAATCTCTTAAGTCACACTGTTTCTTGGACTGCTGCTGAACATGCTATAAATTCGGCTTCCATGGTGGAAAGCACAATACATGACTGTTTCTTGCTACTCCAAGAGATAGCACTTTGGTTGAGTAAAAATGCATAACTTGAAGTGAATTTTCGTTCATCTAAGTTACCTCCCTAGTCAGCGTCTGTATATCCAACCAAACGCATGTTGCCACCTTGGTAGCATAGGGAGTAGTCTGCAGTCCCATTTAGATATGCTAATATTTTTTTTACAGCGATCCAATATTTTTTATCAGGATTAGATTGATATCTACTAACTATTCCAACTGCATAGCAGATATCAGGTCTTGTACACATCATAGTGTACATAAGATTACCGATAGCACTAGAGTAAGGAACTCTTTGCATTCTATCATGCTCTTGTGGAGTTTTGGGGCACATTTCAAGACTAAGAGTTTGTCCTTTCGAGATGGGAGTATCTATAGGCTGACAATCAGCCATATGAAATCATTCGAGAATCTTTTTAATGTAAGACTCTTGTGATAAAGCCAGAATTCTCCTTGAACGATCTCTATTAATCTTAACTTCTAAAATATCCCATGTCTTTCATCTCGAAAGTTAAACATAACCATTCCTTTATGTTTATCATAAACTCCTTATCATTTCTAGCTAATAAAATATCATCCACATATAAAGACAAAATGATGAACTTGTCTTTTACCCGTTTAACGTACACACAATGGTCCTCTTCAGTCATTTGGAACTCATAGGTCATTACAGCCTCATGAAAACGAATGTACCATTGTCTGAAGGATTGTTTTAGACCATAAATAGATCTTTTGAGCTTACAAACCTTTCGCTCTTGACTTTTTAAAACAAAATTCATTAACTATTTCATGTAAATTTCTTTCTCCAGTTCTCCATTGAAAAATGCTGTCATTACATCCATTTGATGTAATTCCAGGTCCATATGTGCGACGATAGCTAATATAAGGTGAATGGAAGCAAACCTTATCACAGGAGAGAAGGTTTCTTCATAATCTATACCCTCTTGTTGAGTATATCCTTTTGCTACTAATCTCGCCTTATACCTTTCTATTGTGCCATCTGCCTTACGCTTGATACGGAGAACCCACTTATTTCCAATGGCTTTCTGATTCGATGGTAAATCAACCAAGTCCTAGACATGGTTACATTTCATTGACTCAATTTCTTCTTGCATGACTTTAATCCAAAATTCTTTGGCAGGTGAGTTCAGAGCATCATTCACATTCTTTAGCTCATCACTATCATGTGAAGCTAGCATAAAAGTTTCCCCTTCAATCTCAAATCGACGATGAGGAACAGCTTTACGGTCGCTTCTATGAATTGAAGATTTGAAGGGTACTAATTCATTAGTCCCTTTACTTCTACTGGGAACTGATGAAGGAGCTCTCTCAATAGCTCTATCACTCCCACTAGAAATAGAATATTCAGGTAACTCTTTATTTTCCTCTAGTTGAGTGTTCAAATGCACAACATCATCTGATTCATTCAACTCGTAGAATTGATAATCTTTTTCAACTTCACCTCTGCTAGAAAATTCATTCTCCAAGAAATTCACATCATGTGACTCCAATTCAGTTATACTCCCATATGAGTTTTCTCATATGAATACATATCCTTTCGAGTACTCAGAGTATCTAATGAAGATACATTTCTTTCTTCTAGCACCTAACTTTCTATATTTACTGGACAAGTCATGTATATATCCTGCGCACCCCTAAGGTCGCATATGGATAAGATTAGGTTTCCTACCTGTCCATAATTCATAGGGTGTGGAAGATACTGACTTAGTAGGGACCCTATTTAGAATGTAAGCAGCTGTTAATAGCGCATCCCCTCAATAAGATATTGGAAGGTTAGCTTGTGTCATCATAGATCTTACCATCTCTAAAAAGTTCTATTCATTCTTTCCGCTACACTATTTTGTTGCGGAGTCCTAGGAATGGTTAATTGTCTATCAATACATTTCTCTTGACATAATGTCTCAAATTGTTCAGAGAGGTGTTCTCGTCCTCGATCAGTTCGCAAGACTTTAATAGTTCTATCTAACTGGTTTTCCACCAAGTTTAGATATAATCTAAACAATCTAATGCTTCAGATTTATGAGAGATTAGATAAACATGACCATAACAAGTGTAATCATCTATGAAAGTTATAAAGTATGAAGCACCATTTCTAGCTCTAACATTCATTGGTCCATAGATATCAGAATGAATTAATTGTAATGGATTCTCAGCCCTAATTCTTTTTCCAAATGGTTTTCTAGTTGTTTTTCCTACTAGACAATTTTCACATATAGGCATTTCTATTTTATTGAGGGAACCTAAAAATCCCTCTTTGACTAATCTATTCATTCGATTCTGGCCAATATTCCTTAGTCTAGCATCCCAAGTATTAACATCGACATTTGCAATGTCAAAAAAAGTAATTAACGAAAAACAATCATTATCATCATGATAACCATTTATCTTGGTATTTAATACAATAAAACCATCTAATAGATATTCAGTGCCAATCCTAACAGAATCTAAACAAATATCCATACAATCACCATGAAAGTTTAAAACATATCCTAATTTAAGAAGTACTGATATAGAAACTAAATTTCTTCGAATGTCAGGAGCAAATAATATATCATGGAGATAGAGTACTTAGCCTCTATACAAAACAAGCTTGCAAGTGCCAATACCCTTTACCTCAACACGTGAGTTGTTCTCTACATATATATATATATATATCTTGATCCTTGACTTATTCGATGGTACTCCACAAATGTTCCTCGATCCCTAGCTACATGATCAGTTGCTCCTGAGTCTACAGTCCACAAAGGACGAGATTTAGTGAGTAATACTGAGCTAGAAACGTAAGTATAATAAAATGTTTTGGAGTAACATTGTACCTTTTCCTTCTTTTGCTCAGAACATTCACGAGTAAAATGGCCTAACTGGCCACAATTGAAACAAGTCATTTTGGCTTTATCCTTCCTAACCCTAGCGTGTTTTCCCTTCTTGCACTTCCAGATCTCATTCTTCTTAAAACTGGGATTGTCATTCCCTTTCGTGAAGTACTTCTTCTTGTCTCCCTTGTGCTTAAAGCTTATGCTTTTGCGCTTGCTGGATTCAGCCATGTAAAGCTGATCGGAAGCCTTAGCCGCTTCTAAGCGCTTGTCTTCTAACTCAACATGATACGAAATATCATCAAACGTTTTGATATTATCATTGTGAGTCATGTTGATCTTTATATTCTCCCAGCTGAAGGGAAGAGATCGGATTGCAGCTTGTACTTGCTGCTCATCAGTGAGATTATGCCCAACATTCTTCAGTTGACGGATCATGTTTGACATTTCTCTAAGGTGTTGCCTTATTGTATGATTCTGGCGCTTCCTATAGGTGTTAAACTTGATGGTAAGCCTCCTTAGCTTAGTCGTTGAAGTACCACCATACTTGTCTTTTAGGGCTATCCACATGTCCTGGGCAATCTCATACTTTTCATATATGCACATGAGGTCATCATCCATGTTGCTCAGGATCATAATCCGAGTTATGCTATTCTTCTTCCTCCAAGCCTAGTAGACCTCCATGTCTCTTCTACTTTGAGCAGATGTACTTGACTGGGGCGGTACCATAGTATTTGTCAGAGTTTCAAGAGCATCTTGCTCTTCAAGAATGTACTGAATTTTTCGGTGCCAAATATCATAATTTTCACCATTTAGTTTCTCACCCTTATTTAGTTCAGCAACGATATTCTTTGAAGCTAAAGCCATTTCCTGAAATGATGTTCATTTTTATTTAGAGACTTGTAATCTATATCTTTCTATATCTATCCTAGCACATCCATTATTCATTTCATTATAATATAGCATCAACTATAGACTCATAAATATGGAAAGTGAATCCTTGGACAGGAATCGAAAAAGTAGTGAAGCCACTAATCATCATCCAATTCCAATTATTCGCTAAACCATATTTATAAGTGTTTTGCGCAAAACAGTCCTAATTTCATTTCTCAATAGAGACAGGACACCCACATATGTATTAATTATATGAAACAATTTAACTATAAAACCAATATTGATAAAACGACGTATCATAAATGATAAATAAATAAAACTACATCATCCATATACTAAACATAAAATGAAATAACAAACATAAATGTAAATACTATTTACAACATGATAATAATAAAAAAAAAATCATATCAATCACGCAAATAATGGGTACGACAAGCAATCTCCTCATGATACTCTCTCATGTACTGGTCGAAATCAATCGTCATCTCAGGATCCTCCTTGTCTGATGAGATGTCTATAACCTCAACCATCTCATCCTTAGAAGTATCCATGACATTAATGTCCATATCATCATCTGATATATCAATGACCTCGAAATCATCCTCGTCATCTGAAATGACTATAATATCAGCTGGATAATCAGAAGGCACATAATCCAGAGGCTCTATGCCCTCTTTGTCATATGAAATGACTATAATATCAGTTGGATAGTTAAAAAGCACATAATTCGGAGGCTTGACGCCCTCCTCGTCATCTAAAATGACTATCACATAGGTTGGATCATCAGGAATATTGATTATGTCAGGACTCTCAACTATTTCGATGACTTCCTCGATTTCTTCATCAGAATCAGTAAAATAATGAATAACTCAATAGGCCATCTACAAAACAATTTATTATCTTTAACACATTAAACAATTTAGTATATTTAAACAAAATACAATGTTTAAATTTTATTAAATTAGTGGTTAATGAGAGAGAGAAAAAAGAAAAAAAAAAATAAAACAATTTTTTTTTTTTTGGTGGCCGGTGTCTGCCGTCGGCAGCGGCGGTTGGACTTCACACGCCGGCGATTGTCGTGGTCACATGCCGGCAGTTGCTACACACTGGCCGTGCTTGCAGTGCAAAAGGGTGCTACATTCTTCCTCAGCATGACACGTGGCTGGCTTTGGTGTAGCCACACGTCCAGGACACGTGTCCCATCCAGATGTTGCCACGTATCTTTTATGTGGCATTATCTGGTTCATCAATTCTAATAACATGTGGCTGTACCATATGACACCACATCTTCCACACGTGGCAGATTTTGATTGGTTAATATGTGCTCCATGTGGCTCTACCAGAAAGTGACACGTACCTTATATGACGTGGCTTTTCCCTGATCGACACATATCATGTCATTGTTCATCGTCTTCAACATTTTGAAAAAACGTTTTCCAGAAATTTTGTTTTAACACAGAAACTTTGAAATCGTTTTATTTACTCGTTTCTCATCCAAATTGCTCATATAATATGTCGTTGGAAAGCTTTTTTCAAGCCCTATCCAATGGTATAATTTGTTTTTCGAAAAAAAAAAGGAATTTAAATGATATAATATTCTGTGAACAGATTCGGGCATTTCAAGACATTTACCATTGTTTACAAAAAACACACTCTAAAATGCCTTAAACTCAACATATAAAGTAAGTTTCATGTCATTTATATACATCCCACCAGCAAGCAACACAATTATGCTTTGATACCAATGATAAAAATTTCTTGACAGTAACAGTAACAAAAAAACATAATAGCAGAGTTTATAAACCAGTAAATGAGAACCTGGAATGCAGTGGAAGATGTTCAAATTCACGTTGTTAAACCAGTGGTCAGATCTCGATCACCAAATGGGAAAGAAACCACAATTCACAATGGTAAATGCCTTGTCTCTCTTCTCTAGTTTTCCTTTGTTCTATTTCTCTAAATTTTGTGATTCTTGTTTCTCTTTTCTGCAGGTTTTCGTCGCTTTTCACCAAGCAATCAACTGAAACCTTTTTATAGAGAGTAATTGCATCATGCAGTTATTTTTTCAAAACAAGAAAACTTACTAAAACTACCAATTGTAGTTAATGATCATGATCCATTTTATTGGATATTGGTTCTGGGTTTGGGTTTGGGTCATTTTAGGTGGACCCGACCTAAGACCATACAACCCAACATATTTATGTAGTCACATGAATTTGAACCCATAACCTTTGTAGATGAATAATTAAATAATTAATAATTAAATAACCATTAATTTAAATAATCAGTATTTTTTAAATATTCTGTGAATGTAATAGTGTTACATGTGTAACACATATAATTAGACACTCCAATTATATATTCTTATTTTCTCGTTTCTTGTAATGAGTACGAGCTAGCAAGGGGGCCAATTAAACTTATAATTTTGAGCTCCAATAAAATCATAATAATTAATTAAATCTCTTTAATCAAATAATTCAATATTATTAACTTTAGAGTTACTCTACTAAAAACTTAAAGTTACACTCTCAAAATTGCAGATGTTTTATACAATCTGAATTCTTTAGTATCCATTGACCTAATCATTGCATGTGGTTCAATCCTCTATAAGTGGTTCATAATTAAAGTTAGGTCATCAAGTCCATTATACCTCTAATTATATCTTGTTTCTGTAAGTACCATTGATTATTTAATGAGTAATATATCCATAACAATTATTTTTCCATTTACTCATAAACAGAAAGTTGTGTGCTCTTATTATTCAAGACTAGAAATAACATTTAAGGGAACTATTTATCTATTTCTTGCAAGGAGTTGATTCCATTATTACATAGAATGTTCTTAGCCACTTATTAAATCATATCTTCAAAGTACGAAATTTGTTGACCGTAAATCTATAAGTCTCACCCATGTAAATCAAAAGATATAACTCTATAAATAAAAGTTTATAATACACTCAGGATTAGGATCAACTTCCCAAAGGGTATGAAGGACGATCCTGATGGAAACCACCGGATCAAGTATGATCGAAAACGTTGAGCCAAAAGGCCACAACAAGTGAAAAGCCAAGAAGGGCCATATGAAGAAGGGGACTATTTTCGAAGGCCCTTCGAGGAACCTGTTCACGCCACGAAAACATAAGAACAACAGTGAGCCATGTAAGTGGAGAAGGCAATCCAAGAGCTACAAAAGGAAATGATGGAGTTGAGAAAGAGCAAAATGAAGTAAACAAACCAAATCCTATAGGAGTCTTTGATTAGCCCTTAATCAAGTGCATCAGAATGGCAAATCTACCAAGAAGATTCAAAATGCCCCAATTGGAGCGTTACAAGGGATAGACGGATCCAGTGGTGCACTTAGAAAATTTTCACGAATAAATGCTAATCCAAGATGTGTTGGACGATGCCATGAGTCAAATATTCCCCATTAACCTAGAAGGACTAGCACGAAATTGGTTCAAGTGCCTCTCGGTAGAAAATATAAACTCTTTCACAAACCTTGCTAAGAAGCTTATCACATAATTCCAAAGGATCCTTTAACTTTGCAGTATATCAAGCAGTTAGAAAATGAAACTTTGAAATATTATGTGACCAAGGACCATGATCAGGTGATTAATAGGAGTTTTTGGTGTTCGAGACACCTCGATCAACTTTTGGAGGAACTTAAGGGTTAGGAGATTTTAGAGCTTGTTAGAGAAAAATAACCATGCAAGCTACAAATAAGCATATGTAATGGCCTTAAAACAAGTTCAAACCGACGAAAAATACTCCATCAAGAGCAATAGGAGATGGCAGAGTCTCCAAAAACCAGGGATAGACGAAGATGAGAAGGTCCCAAGAGAGGAATGAATAGGGGAAGAGAAAGGCAAGCAGAAGACCGAGGGCGTCACCCAAAGGGCTTGCGAGAGGAGCTATCTAAAGAAATGAAGAGACCAGACCTCACACCATCATGCCCCTTAAAAGGGACCCATCGCGAATAACACCACTTAAGGAATTCACTCCCCTCAATGCAACAAGGGAGTAAATCCTCACAATGATAAAATACAAAGGGCTTCTTGACCGACTATTTTCTAAAGTTCTAAATTGCATGCATGTATACATGGTCTTCTATGTAATATAGTAGCAAGTCAAGATCGATCGACGAGAACAGTTGCAAACTTTCTATTAAGTACCAAAATTAATTAAAGACAATTTTATTCAAACTAACAAAATTGTATTGATTACAGAAAAATAAAATTAAAGAAATTAAACGAATAACTAAAATCAATGTAAACCTGTAGTTGTGAAATATCTAGGCATACAACTTCACCTACCATGTCATTTGATTTATTCTCATCTTATAAAAGATACTTCTTATCATGTATTTAATCAAATAATTCTAATTTATCTGCAAGCCTCTTTTGATGGTCAAACAAACATACCCAAATTAATTGACCAACTATATCTCTATGTAGATTAACTAACTTGAGTTCATTAAGATCGAATTATCCTCACATGATTACATAACTCATACGAGTATATCTCTATCCCAAATGAATTATGTTATTCTATTGATTTCTCTACACAATACTTCTCTTGAATGTATTATGGTCACAAGATCTAATCAATTAATAGGCTTAAATTAATTGACAGCATTAAGCATCGATCGAATAGAATACAAGGATAAAAATCAAATATGAAAATTCTCTGAATTATTAAATAAATTAAAATCATGGTTAGGCTAACCTAGTTATGAGAATTTAGTTCAACATAGTAAAGGCAAGAAAAACAAATACAAGAAGAACAAATTCCATAATTAAAACAAAGAAGAGAAAAAGTAAACTGAATTTCTCTTTCTCAACAATAGCTCCTCTGAAATATTGCTCTTGCTTGATCTGCCTTCTACCTTCTGTCTTCTGCCTTCTGCCTCAACTGCTCTGATTCTTGAACTTGATATCGAAGTGCTTGATACTTCACGTCCAGAATTGATGCCTATTTGTAGGGATCCAAGCTAGGCTTTTAGAGAATTTTTCGGGGCCTACAGCGAAATTTGCTCTCTGCATTTAATGTGATGAGAGATTCTCTATTTGGAAATAAATGAGTAGCGACTTGTAGTCGCTTGAATGGTCCATGAGACTAGTACAAGCGACAAGGGTGAGTAATACATAATCGTTACTTGGCTCCAAGAGATAAATGCAAGTGGTTGGTCATGGACACGGTTCGTAAGAACGGTGAAAACGTCTCCTTATAGTGGCTAGCACGGCTCATGGTCACCACTTGTACACTGCCGCTGCTTGCGACTCTGTTTGAATTAGTTTTTGAATTATTTCCAAAACGAATTGATTTGAATCTCTCTTATTAATTTGCATTAGATCTTCAAAGATTTTCTTCCCGATTCGCTCTTAGATCCACTTCCAAATCCAATTTCTTCCCAATTCGCTTTTTAATTTTCTTCCAATTTTGAATCGAATATTTTCTTGCTCCCGAAGAAATCCGATTTGTTTTTAATATGCTTCCAAAAATCTCCGATTTATTTTTTGAAATATTTGATTCTCTCGCAACTTGCCAACTTGGTCCCAAATTTCTCTATCTACACACAATTCTCAGAAACTATAAAAAGAAAAAAATCAGATTTTACTTGAATTTTCATCACAAAAGCTTGGTTTAAGAGTATTAAATAATAGTATATTTTGGCATTATCAAATATCCCGAAATCTAGCCTGTGCTCATCCTCGAGCAAATCTGGGACACAAAACAACAAAATAAACTTAAACTAATTCCTACATTTTCCTAAGCCAATTCCGTAGGCCCTCATGATGACATTTAACATATATCACCAGCCTTTAAACCCCTAAGTGTTCATAGTGGAGGAGTTATAGTCTCTTGAGGGTTTATCAGCTATGTAATCAGTTTTACTCAAATCCGTCAATAAACTGCTCGATGTAATTTTCAAGAGAAATCAACACACCTACAATCCTATGTCTTGACTAGGATTGAGTCACTGATAATCTTCATACAATCTTCAGCTCTCTCCAATTTATCACCTAGCAATCTAGCTTTGAAAATGTCAGGCACACACATTGTGGACTTATTTCACCTCAACTCTAAAGCTCACAGGATATCTTTCATTTTAATCGCTTAGAACTTAGGCTTAACACTTTTTCAACACATGCGAGGTAGAGGCTATGCACAAGAAAATCTCAATACATTATTTGATGACTATGATTAAATAATAGAAAGACTGCTTTATGAATTCAATAGACCTCATGGAATGAATCATAAATTGATAACATATCAAGTATTGTTTATTTCAATGAAATAATTTAACTTCTCAAGAGATCTTCTAGGATGTTTTCTTTAGATTGTAATAGGGCCAAAGGTAAATAATTAAATAAAGAAAATGTAAGTAGTTTTCAAATAAGTTTAGGATCACATAATGAGTATCAAAAAGTCGTTGATTTAGGCACCAAACTTTTATTGATTTTTCAACCCCACCTAAACTTCTTCTTTTATATATATATATATATATATATATATATATTTCCACTTTCAACCACTTCTTCAAAAATTTATGTTTTTGCACCTTATTATTATTATTTTTTATTGCTTGCACTTACACGTTATTTTCATGAAGTTTGTAAAAGCTAACAAGACTTTGTTCATTCACCATTCGTAACTTAAACTTTTATTTTTCAATACCCCCTTCCTTTTATTTTTTATGTCAGGGCCTACACCAAATCCCCCTGTGGAACCCGATAAGAGTCCCAAAGCACCCCAACGAAACTCAATCGAACCCTCACTTTGGCTGGAAAGGGTCCCGTGGAGGCACTGTTCTCACTTAAAATTTCTTTTCTCGTGGAAATGGGTGTAATTATTTTATTTTTATTTTATTTTTATGCTTACAAAACCGGACTAGAAAAATTTTGGTAGCACAACGACTGTTTTTCTAAAAATTCCAACCTGCAAAATTTC